>CAUYLG010017508.1:0-12508 GCA_963573385.1 Cacajao melanocephalus | reverse complement strand
GACAGAAAACATTAAAATGAAAACTTCAGGCCAATATCCATGATGAACATAGATGCAAAAATCTTCAATAAAATACTGGCAAACCGATTGCAACAGCACATCAAAAAGCTTATCCACCATGATCAAGTAGGCTTCATCCCGGGGACACAAGGCTGGTTCAACATACGCAAGTCTATAAACGTAATTCACCACATAAACAGAAACAAGGACAAAAACCAAATGATCATCTCAATTGATGCAGAGAAGGCCTTTAACAAAATTCAACAGCCCTTTATGCTAAAAACCCTCAATAAACTAGGTATCGATGGAACGTATCTCAAAATAATAAAAGCTATTTATGACAAACCAACATCATACTGAATGGGCAAAAACTGGAAGCATTCCCTTTGAAATCTGGCACTAGACAAGGTTGCCCTCTCTCACCACTCCTATTCAATATAGTATTGGACGTTCTAGCCAGAGCAATCAGGCAAGAAAAATAAATAAAGGGTATTCAAATAGGAAAGGAGGAAGTCAAATTGTCTCTATTTGCAGACGACATGATTATATATTTAGAAGAATACTCTGCAGCCATAAAAAACGTTGAGTTCGTTTCCTTAGTGGGGACGTGGATGAACCTGGAAACCATTATTCTCAGCAAACTGACACAAGAACAGAAAATCAAACACTGCATGTTCTCACTCATAGGTGGGTGTTGAACAATGAGAACACATGGACACAGGGAGGGGAGCATCACACACTGGGGTCTGTCGGGTGGAAATATGGGAGGGACAGCGGGAGGTGGGGAGTTGGGGAGAGATAGCATGGGGAGAAATGCCAGATATAGGTGATGGGGAGGAAAGCAGCAAATCACACTGCCACATGTGTACCTATGCAACAATCTTGCATGTTCTTCACATGTACCCCAAAACCTAAAATGCAATAAAAAAAATAACAATGGTTAAAACCACAGACATTTATTTCTCTCTCATATAAAAGAAGTCTAGCGTTAGGCAGCTCAGAGCTACTTGTACAGTGTCACTTTTTCATGAGAGACTAGGGCTTCTTTTTTCTTACTCTGCTATGCTGGCCTTCATGCCATCAAAGATGGCTGTTGGCGCTCTAGCCATCATTTTCACATTGCAAACTGGAAGCCCAATGAGGCAGGAAACAATGGACAATAGGATGCTTGCTCTTTCTCTTTTAAAGAGCCTTCTAGGAATTTCGAATCAATACTTCTGTTTGCATTTAATTGGCTAGAACTTAAATACCTGGAGAAACTTAGCTGCAATATACCCCATATTCTTGAAAAATCCCTGGGAAGTATATATTTTAGTAGGCATGCTATCCAAGATTCTAACATTAAGAAAGAAGGTAAAAATGGATAATGAAAGACAATTTTTAGTTCCGCTAAAACATTGTTAGAATGGGTAAGCAAGTTGATAGTTTTTGGAAAAATCACAAATGCACTGTAAATAAAGTCATAAAGAATTGGCTTTCATTCTGTGTAGGTAAATATTTGAAAACATGTCACTGCCCCAAATCATTTTTCTGTGTGAAAGATGCAGGAAATCATTGCATCTGTGTATGTATATGAATGTCCAAGACTTTAAATTAGTTTTATGTCCAGTGGTTTAAAAATACTCTTTTGTTTAGCCATAATAGATTTTTTTCAAGGAAATTCTGATGGATTTTTCTTTTTTTTTTTTTAGATGGAATCTCGCTCTTGTTGCCAGGCTGGTGTACAATGGCATAATCTTGGCTCACCTCAATCTCCACCTCCTGGGTTCAAGTGATTCTCCTGCCTCAGTCTCCTGAGTAGCTGAGATTACAGGTGCCTGCCACCATGCCCAGCTAATTTTTGTGTTTTACTAGAGACGGTGTTTCACCATGTTGTTCAGGCTGGTCTTGAACTCCTGACCTCAGGTGATCCAACCACCTTGGCCTCCAAAGTGCTGGGACTACAGGCGTGAGCCACTGCGCCCGGCCCTGATGGATCTTAGAAATAAAGTATATCCCATATTCTTTAAAAAACCCTGAAAAGTCTACATCCAGCAATTACAAAAGAATAAATATAAGTAGTCAGCAGTATGGTATACTTCACTGCCTTATTAGTAATCAAATAAATGTAATTTAAACCAAAACCAAGATACAATGTTTACTGCATGGAGTTAGCAAAAATGAAATACATTTTAAGGCCTTATGCTTGTTAGGGTGGTCTCACATATTTCTCGTTGTAGTGTAAATTAACAGTATAATCTTTTTAGATAGTAGTTTGGCAATTCTATCAAGAATTGTAAAGTTGCTTATACTAATTGGCTCAGTAGTTTCCTTTCTGGAAATGTACTTTAAGAAAATAACATGAATAAGTAAAAGGCTTTATGATAATAGTTAATACTGAGTGGTTACTCTATGCTAGTATTGTTCATAACCCTTTAGATAATATTTACAAGATACTTAATGATATAGATACACTATATCATCCTCTTCCTCACTCCCATTTTATACTCGATTAAACTGTCAAGCAAAAAGTTAAGAGATTTTCTCACTGTTTCATTGCTAAGTGGAGATGGTGGGGGTTGACCTCTGAAATTTGATACTAGTATCTGCATGTTTAACCACCACTCTATACTGTCTCTCTGTGTATTATTTTGAGTTTTCAGCAGCAGCATTTACAGAAAGGGATAATAGCAGAATAGTTAAGAACACTATAGAACTTGCTAGAATTTTATGCATTTATTAAAATCTTCATTTTTGAAAAGCTAGTGTTAGTATGCAATGTACTTAAGTTAGATGCAGAAACAGGATGCAATTTTATGTCAAGCAATTATAATTATGTAAAAATATAACTGGAAATTAAGAAAGGAAAGAAATACACTAAAATATTAATAATCATTGTAATAGACTAATGGGGTTCTGGTTGAATTGTTTTTTCTTTGCGTTCTAAATTGCCTTGAATGAGCATGTATGGCTTCTATAGTGAAAAAAATTTAAGAAGAGTATTTATTGTAGAATTGACCAATAGATAAACAAAGCTGTCAAAGAAGCAGCCCAACTTCCCTATTGTATTGTCCCTTTTTGTGATCTCATAATTCTTTGTAATGTGCAGTCTTTCCTGTAGAAAGATTGGACAGTGACATTATAGTTATCTGAGAATATGTTACCTTTTGCTATTTATTTTAATCTTTATACAGTAGATGGATGACTTGGTAACCAAATGGTTTATTGGGACCTAGAAAAGGAGAAAAAGTGGAACTCAATGTTTTTATTTTGGGTATATGGCTTTTGTTCACTTGCTTGGAGTTTTTAGAACTCATAATTCAGTTAAATATATTTGGGGAAAAGGGACTATCACTATGAAGAGGTTACATAAATAAAAAGTATTGAGTCCTAGTTTGCCTGATAGTCTTGTGTGTTAAGATGGATGTGATGCTTTCTACTCATGCCTCTTCTCAGCTCACTGCTTTCCTATAGCTGAAAATCGGTACTTTGAGTGGCCATTTTTAATGAAGAAGACCAGAGGGAGGATAAGAAAAATAAAGCATCTTAGTCCTGGGTCACACAGAAGGTAATTACATAAGTACATGGGGATGGTCTGTATCATGTATGTAAGCATATGTAGGTGCTCACCTAGAGAGCATGGGATTGTGAACAACTGATAGGAGGCAATCATTGATTTCCATGGGGTTGGATTTTCTTATTGTTAGTTTGAGAATAACGTAATAATTTCAATAGTAATAGCATAAAGAGGTTAAGTAACTTGCCCAATCATGTCTACAATATGTACTCAGGTGGGTTTTGAAATTCAGGTTTGTATAGCTCCAGAACTTTTGCCCTTTGTAATAACCAGTCAACAATTACATAATTGTTTAATTTGTTCTTTATAATAAAATGTTTTATATTCATATTCAACTGTTCAGGTATTTCACTTTAAATTATGAATAAAAATAATCTAATGTCCTAAATCAGTGTGTTGGAGAGATAAGTTAGATTTAAGTCCTCTTAGCCATAGTTAATAATAATCATTTTGCATGTTTGGACATTTTTCTAGAACATTTTTTCCCTAGCCTTGAATATCAATTTTGAAATCAGGTTATATATTTAAGAAATGGAAATTAAGTTACTCATTTTTAAATAACCTAATACATTATTTTAAAATCTAATAATTATATACTGTTCAAGTAGTCTTAAAGTAGATGATTTCTGTAATAACTGTTTAGTAAATGAATATTACAGTATCTAATAAAGCACAGAGGAAAGAGTGGTTGGATTCTTATATTCTGCACACTCCTGACATCAGTGACTATAATATTAGCCACCTAGAAAACGGATTCTCAGAGATAAAAATCTTAGCAAAAATAACTGCTATTACTACTTCTAGTACTCTTACTTTCAGCTAAGTATCTTGATCATTTACAGTGTCTTTAGGTACTGTGTTAAGGGTTTTACATACATTATATTGTTTAATATAGCAACTGTGTGAGGTTGGTATTAATACTTCCATTTTATAGGTCAGTATCTGAAGCCTCATAGGATTAAGTAACTTGCCTAAGATTATTCAGTAAATGGCAGATGAAGGACTTAAAATCCAGATCTGTCTTAATTCAAAGCTTATATTTCTATTCTTAACCATTGCATTATATGTAGATGATATCTTATCTATAGGATAGATTATCAATGGTAGGATCACAGGCTGGAAGGAAGAATCCTGAATCTGTGCGGGATCCTACTTGGTTCTGTCAACCAAGAAGACAGAAATTATATTTTAACATAGAGAATGGTATATGAATGGTATTTGGACACTTGAAGTTAGCTTTTTCTTTAGTTGGAAATTTCTTTTGTGATTATTTTTGCATAAGAAACAGAAAAACATATTTCCAATATATATGAGTTTTTTTCTTAGAACACTCAGCTTTCCATTCCACCCTTAGTTATCATTTCATTGCATTTTTTAAGAACAAACTTGTGGGAAGGGAGAATTTAACTTAAAAAAAATCATGGTTCTTTTTACCTAGATGACAAAGTCTGCATTATAATTTCTTCTGTTTCCTGGAATATATAGTCAAATTGCCAAGTTGAGTTACGTACCACTGATTCATTGGCAGTCGAAGCATTTCCTTTGTAACCTTTTGTTCTTTTTCTTTGTAGTTGTTAGAAAAATAAATACTAACATTCCAGACCCTGAATTCAGCACTATTTTCAGAAATCTCAGGCAGCAGAGTACATATCCAACATGAAACTAAAGCTGAATCAATATCTTAAGTTGTTTTGTTGGGAGCTAGCTAACTGGTGAATACTGCAGCAGTTCAAATAATTGCCATAGCATCATGTTAATATTGAGGCACAGAAAAAGAGTTAGGCTTTGCTTCTCTGGTGTTCCCAGTTCAATCACTCGCCTTTGGAGTAGGGGAATGAACAAACATCATGGGAACTAGCAAACAATCACTGCTTCTGTGCCACTTGACTTTATTATATGACTGTATTCTTAACAAGATGAAGGAAGAAACTATACTGAAGACACATGGGAATCTAGGCAAAAGGAAACTGCTTTGGATTCTCTTCCTCTGTATTTTATATTTTCTTTGTAAGTGTTGCTGTTTTCCAATAAAATTATTTTTGTTACTTGTTACAGTCTGACCCATACTTACATTTATGAGAAAATCCAACACACATATGTTTGGGAAATATATATATATATAGTTTTATGATCTTGATCCAGAGAAGCTTCTGATGGGAAGATGGAACCAGAAGAAAAGCAGTCATTTTGATTGATGTGCATGGGAAGGTGTCATGATTTTATGCAAATTATCAACTGGACAGTCAGGAAGTCTGGGTTTGAATCTTGTCTCAATAACTACTTTTATGACCTTGATTTAATCTATATGTCTCTGTGAGCCCTACTTTTCTTCCCTTGTCAGATTAGGGAGTTAGACTAGAGGATCTTACAGGTAACCTTTAGCTCTCCAATTCAATGATTTTAAGTGGCTCACAAACATTCATGTAATAATTGTCAAGTAAATTACTATATTATCTGTTTTAATTCATTGTTTCTAAAACTGAGTAAGACTCCGTGGGCTATGAGTTTCATGAGGCAAAAACTATTTGTTTTCACTTACCATTGTATTCTAAACATCTAACATAGTGCCATAGTAAGATCTCACTAAATATTTATTGAATTAAAACATAATTAGTTTTATTAAATGAGATTTCGTATAAAGAAAGGTTAGGTACAATATAAGATTGCCCAAGATAACTTCATGCAGATGACCTGCGCTTGCTCAGAGGTAATTTATGAAGCAGCTGATGAAATGATGTTATTAGAATCAATTTTTCAAATGTGCTGCACACTTAGTAAAAGCATTTTATTTATCCTAATGTGACCTGCTGTTATAGGATTGGGAGCTTTTAAAACTACCTCAGTACATGAAAAAACTTTTACAAGGTTTCATGAAAATTAAGCTATCAGAAAGTCAGAGCAAAATGAGTTTTAGATTCTTTTTCTTAGACAACGAAGGGATTGATGATCATGGAATTCATGTACTCTGTATTACACAGCATGATTCCCTCTTAAGGAACTCTATGTGTACAGGACTAGACTTTTCTGCATTATGTAAAATTACTAGACTATTAAGATGGTTAATGAAGGTTAAAATTAGTATTGTTTCCTCTGTATTTCATGAAGCAGTATTAGAGCTTCTTGTTTTTGTCTTCAAATATCTAGTCTAAAGTCACTGAAGAAGAGGTTTAAAGATTTCACACAAAATATAATTGGTCCTTGAATTCCAGAAGAATTTTAGAGAATGAGGAGAAAGTTATTTCCATATTTTCTGGGTAGTGTTGATTTTTAACACTTCAAAGGGGCTGTGCACAAAGCTATTTATAATTTATCCCATTCATTTGTGTAACTAATTTTATTTTGTTTGTGCCAAAGTTGTCATTTCCATCTAACTAGGATATTCGGTTCCTGTTCTTCCTGAGAATACATATAGTTTAGTTACTGACTGAAATATTATTTAGTTGATTGTTGAAGCAACTGTGATTGCTCTGGAATCTAATTAAAATGCATATTGCCATACTTTTCAAGACAATTATGTTTACTATTCAAAGCATTTTTTCTTAAAATAATTTTTAAAAATTTTCCTCCTTCTTTCCTTCCTTCCTTCCTTCTTCCTTCCTTCCTTCCTTCCTTCCTTCCTTCCTTCCTTCCTTCCTTCCTTCCTTCCTTCCCTCCCTCCCTCCCTCCCTCCCTCCTTCCTCTCTCTCTTTTCTTTCTTTGTTTCTCTCTCTCTTTTTCTTTCTTCTCTTCTCTTTCTTTTTCTTTCTTCTCTTCTCTTTCTTTCTTCCTTTCTTCCTTTCATTTTATTATACTTTAAGTTCTGGGGTACATGTGCAGATATTGCAGGATTGTTACATAGGTATACACATGCCATGGTAGTTTGCTGCCTCCATCCCCTCATCACCTACATTAGGCATTTCTCCTAATGTTATGCCTCCCCAGTCTCCCCACCCCCTGCTATCCCTCCCCTAACCCCTACCCCGAAACAGACCCCAGTGTGTGATGTTCCCCTCCCTGTGTTCATGTGTTCTCATTGTTCAACACCTACTTATGAGTGAGAACATGTGGTGTTTAGTTTTCTGTTCTTGTGTCAGTTTGCTGAGAATGATGGTTTCCAGATTTATCCATGTCCCTGCAAAGGATATGAACTCATCCTTTTTTATGGCTGCATAGTATTTCATGGTGTATATGTGCCACATTTTCTTTATCCAGTCTATCATTGATGGGCATTTTGGTTGGTTCCAAGTCTTTGCTATTGTAAACAGTGCCACAATGAACATATGTGTTCCTGTGTCTTTATAATAGAATGATTTATAATCCTTTGGGTATATACCCAGGAATGGGATAGCTGAGTCCAGTGGTATTTCTAGTTCTAGATCCTTGAGTAATTGCCACACTGTCTTCCACAATGGTTGAACTGATTTACACTCCCATCAACAGTGTAAAAGTGTTTCTATTTCTCCACATCCTTTCCAGCATCTGTTGTCTCAGATTTTTTAACGATTGTCATTCTAACTGGTGTGAGATGGTATCTCAATGTGGTTTTAATTTGCATTTCTCTAATGACCAGTGATGATGAGCATTTTTTCACAGGTTTGTTGGCCGCATAAATGTCTTCTTTTGAAAAGTGTCTGTTCATATCCTTTGCCCACTTTTTGATAGGGTTGTTTTTTCTTGTAAATTTGTTTAAGTTCTTTGTAGATTCTGGATAATAGCCTTTTGTCAGATGGATTGCTTGCAAAAATTTTTTCCCGTTCTGTTGGTTGCCAGTTCACTCTAATGATTGTTTCTTTTGCTGTGCAGAAGCTCTTAAGTTAAATTAGATCCCATTTGTCTATTTTGGCTTTTGTTGCCATTGCTTTTGGTGTTTTAGTCATGAGGTCCTTGCCCATTCCTCTGGCCTGATGGTATTGCCTAGGTTTTCTTCTAGGCTTTTTATGGTGTTAGGTCTTATGTTTAAATCTTTAATCCATCTGGAGTTAATTTTTGTATAAGGTGTAAGGAAAACTGCGCAATTTACAAAAGAAACAGGTTTAATTGGACTTACAGTTCTATGTGGCTGGGGAAGCCTCACATTCATGGTGGAAGGCAAGGAAGAGCAAGTCACGTCTTACATAGATGGCAACAGGCAAAGGGAGATAGAGCTTGTGCAGGGGAACTCCTCTTTTTAAAACCATCAGATCTCATGAGACTTATTCACTATCATGAGAACAACATGGGAAAGACTTGCCCCCATGATTCAATTACCTCTCACTGGGTCCCTCCCACAACGTGTGGGAATTCAAGATGAGATTTTAGTGGGGACACAGCCAAACCATATCACTAATGATCAATGATGTTGAGCTTTTTTCATATGTTTGTTGGCTGGATGAATGTCTTCTTTTGAGAAGTGTCTGTTCATGTCCTTTATCCACTTTTTATAGGGTTTTTTTTCTTGCAAATTTGTTTGATTTCCTTGTAGATTCTGGATGTTAGACCTTTGTCAGTTGAGTAAATCGCAGAGATCTCTTTCACTTTGTATGTTGCCTATTCATGCTGATGGTATTTTCTTTTGCTATATAGAAGCTCTTTCATTTAATAAGATCTCATTTCTGAATTTTTGATTTTGTTGCAATTGCTTTTGGAAATTTTATCATGAAATCTTTGCCTAGGCCTATGTCCTGAATGGTATTGCCTAGATTTTCTTCTTGAGATTTTATAGTTTTGGTTTTTACATTTAAGTCTTTATCTTGAGTTAATTTTTGCGTAAGGTGTGAGGAAGGGGTCTAGTTTCAGTTTTCTGCAAAAGGAAAGCCAGTTCTCCCAGTACCCTTTATTAAATAGGGAATCTTTTCCCCATTTTTTTTTGTCAGGTTTGTTGAAGATCAGATAGATGGTTGTAGATATGCAGTCTTATTTCCAAGTTCTCTATTCTGTTCCATTGGTCTGTGTGTCTGTTTTTATACCAGAACCGTGTGGTTTTGGTTTTTGAGCCATATAGCATAGCTTGAAGTCTGGTAGGGTGATGCTTCCAGCTTTGTTCTTTTTGCTTAGGATTGTCTTAGCTATACGGGCTCTTTTTTGGTTCCATATGAAATTTAAAATAGTTTTTTCTAGTTCTGTGAAGAATGTCAATGGTAGTTTAATGGGAATAGGAATGAATCTATACATTACTTTGGGCAGTATGGCCATTTTCATGATATTGATTCTTCCTATCTATAAGCATGGTATATATTTTAATTTGTTTATGTCCTGTCTGGTTTCCTTGAGAAGAGGCTTATAGTTCTTGAAGAGGTCCTTCACTTCCCTTGTTAATTGTATTCCTAGGCATTTTATTATGTTTGTAGCAGTTATGAATGGGAGTTCATTCATGATTTGGCTCTCTGCCTGCCTGTTGTTGGTGTATAGGAATGGCTGTGACTTCTGCACATTGATTTTGTATCCCAAGACTTCGTTGAAGTTGTTTATTAGCTTCAGAAGCTTTTCGGCTGAGATGATGGGATTTTCTAGATATAGGATCATGTCATTGGCAAACAAAGACATTTCAACTTCCTCCTTTCCTATTTGTATACCCTGTATTTCTTTCTCTTGCCTGATTGTTCTGGTAGGAACTTCCAATACTATGTTGAATAGGAGTGGTGAGAGAGGGCATCCTTGTCTTGTGCTTGTTTTCAAGGGGAATGCTTCCAGCTTTTGCTTATTATATTGGCTGTGGGTTTGTCATAAATGGCTCTTATTATTTTGAGGTATTTCCTTCAATACCTAGTTTGTTGAGAGTTAGAAGTGATGTTGAATTTTATTGAAGGCCTTTTCTGCATTTATTGAGATAATCATGTGGTTTTTGTCTTTAGATCTCTTAACGTGATAAATTACATTTATTGATTTATGTATGTTGAACCAGCCTTGCATCCCAGGAATGAAGCCAGCTTGGTCATGATGGATAAGCTTTTTGATGTGCCACTGGATTCGGTTTGCCAGTATTTTATTGAGAATTTTTGTATCCATGTTCATCAGGGTTATTGGTCTGTAGTTTTCTTTTTTTTTTTGTTGCATCTCTACCTGGTTTTGCCATCAGTATGATGCTGGCCTCATGGAATATTTAGGGAGTAGTCCCTTTTTTTTAATTGTTTGGTATAGTTTCAGAAGGAATGGTGTCGGCTCCCCTTTGTATTTCTGGTAGAATTCAGTTGTAAATCCATCTAATCTTGGGCTTTTACTTATTACTGCTTCAATTTTGGAACTTATTAGTCTATTCAGGGATTCAACTTCTACCTTATTCAGTCTTGGGAGGGTGTATGTGTCCAGGAGTATATCCATTTCTTCTAGATTTTCTAGTTTATTTGCATAGAGTTGTTAAAAATATTCTCTGATGCTTGTTTGTACTTCTGTGGGGCCAGTGATGATATCCCATTTATCATTTTTTATTGTGTCTATTTGTTTCTTCTTTCTTTTCTTCTTTATTAGTCTAGTTAGCAGTCTATTTTATTAATTTTTTCAAAAAACCAGCTCGTGTATTTATTGATTTTTTTGAAGGGTTTTTCATATTTCTATCTCCTTCAGTTCCCTCTGATCTTGGTTATTTATTCTATTCTGCTAGCTTTAGGGTATTTGCTCTTGGTTCTCTAGTTCTTTTAGTTGCCATGTTAGGGTGTTGATTTGAGGTCTTTTAGCTTTTTGATATGGGCACTTAGTGCCATAAATTTCCCTCTTAACACTGCTATAGCTGAGTTCCAGAGGTTCTGGTATGTTGTCCCTTTTTTTCATTGGTTTCAAAGAACTTCTTGATTTCTGCCTTAATTTATTATTTACTCAGGATTCATTCAGGAGCAGGTTGTTCAATTTCCATGTAGTTGTGTGATTTTGAGTGAGTTTCTTACTCTTGAGTTCTACTTTAATTGCACTGTGGTCTGAGAGACTGTTTCTTATGATTTCAATTCTTTTGCATTTGCTGAGGAGTGATTTACTTTCAATTATGTGATCAATTTTAGAGTAAGTGGCATGTGGCACCCAGAAGAATGTATATTCTGTTGTTTTGGAGTGGAAAGATCTGTAGATATCTATCAGGTCAGCTTGATCCAGAGCTGAGTTCAAGTCATGAATATCCTTGTTAATTTTTTGTCTTGATGATCTGTCTAATGTTGACAGTGGGGTGTTAAAGTCTCCCACTATTACTGTGTGAGTCTAAGTCTCTTTGGAGGTCACTAAGAAATTGTTATGTGAATCTGGGTGTTCCTATATTGGGTGCATATATATTAGGGTAGTTATCCCTTGTTGAATTGACCCTTTAGCAATATGTAATGCCCTTCTTTGTCTTTTTTGATCTTTGTTGGTTTAAAGTCTATTGTGTCAGAAACTAGAATTGCAACCCTTGCTTTTTTCTGTTTTCCATTTCCTTGGTAAATTTTTCTCCATTTTAAAATTTTGAGTCTATGTGTGTTCTTGCATGTGAGATGGGTCCCTTGAATATGTCACACCAATGGATTTTGACTCTATCCAGCTTGCCACTCTGTGTCTTTTAATTGTGGCATTTAGCCCATTTACATTTTAGGTTAATATTGTTATGTGTGAACTTGATCCTGACATCATGATGCTAGTTGGTTATTTTCCAGAGTTGTTTAGATATTTGCTTCAGAGTGTCACTGATCTGTGTATTTCAATGTGTTGTTTTGTAGTGGTTAGTAACGGTTTTTCTTTTCCATAATTAGTGCTTCCTTCAGGAGCTCTTGAAAGGCAGATCAGTGGTGACAAATTCCCTCAGTATTTGCTTGTCTGAAAAAGATTTTATTTCTCCTTTACTTATGAAGCTTAGTTTGGCTGGATATAAAATTCTAGGTGGGAAATTATTTTCTTTAAGAATTGCCACACTGTCTTCCACAATGGTTGAACTAATTTACACTCCCACCAACAGTGTAAAAGTGTTTCTATTTCTCCATATCATCTCCAGCATCTGTTGTCTCCAGATTGAATCCTTTTTTTTTAATGATTGCTTAGGAA
>CAUYLG010017507.1:0-44318 GCA_963573385.1 Cacajao melanocephalus | reverse complement strand
TGGAGTCCGGCAGTCGCCCCTAGTGCCTGGACGCTCTGACTTTTATTGAGTACAAAGCTGGGGGCAGGGTAGGTAAGGTGTGGTGCAAAGCAGGGTAGGTAGGGCGTGGCATTGGCAGTCTGAGATAGGGTCAAGTACGTGTCATAGGGGTGGGGGCCCAGGACTTTCAGGTAGCCGAGATGAGGTAAGGAGCATAATTCGTCAGCACTTTTTCCATACTTGTCAAGAAAGAACAAAGACATTAGGATTTATATTACTTTTACTGATTATCTCTTCTAAGAAAAAAGGAACCAGGTGCAGAAGCGGAACATCAGAGTGGACATGGAACGTGACCACTGAAGCACAGCGTCACATAGAGACAATTAAGTCCCCGGATATCTGTGGGTTTACCTGACAGCCGTCAGGCCTACCACAAGAGCTCAGAGGAGTTGGAGTTTTCTCCTAACTCTCCCAAGGAAGAAGACATCTTGGCCATCTTGGATGTCTCCTTCCCTAGCTGGCTAAACAGTGGGCGCTTTCCCAGCGCTGGCGCTGCCACACAGCCCAGGCACCCTCTAGCAGCCCTTCCTCGGACGTGACAGAGGGCTTAAAGTGTCTTGCCTTAGGGTCATTTCTTTCACAACGTCACCCCAGGTTCACATTTCTGACCTGAGAGGCATTAGTAAAAGAATTAGAATCACCTATGAATAACTAAGATCTCCTATGAATAATTAATAACTACTACGGTTATATTTCTAGTTACTTTCTTCTTCATTATTTATATGGAAATAGACTGAGGCTTCCGGCTCCTGCCTCAACACTTATGGGGTTTCCCCCTACACTGGAGTGCAATGGCTCGGTCTCAGCTCACTGCAACCTCTGCCTCCCGGGTTCAAGCGATTCTCCTGCCTCAGCCTCCCTCCCGAATAGCTGGGATTACAGGCACCTGCCACCATGCTGGTCTAATTTTTGTATTTTTAGTAGAGATGGGATTTTACCATGTTGACCAGGCTGGTCTTGAACTCCTGACCTCATGATCCACCCAACTTGGCATCCCAAAGTGCTGCGATTACAGACGTGAGCCACCGAGCCTGACCTGAAGCTGTGTTCATTTTATAATCAGAAAACATTGTTTTGAAAAAGTTAGGGGGGAACAGTTGAGATTAACCACCAAGGAAAAAGGAGTCATGAAGTGTCTGTATGTCTCTAACCCACCAACCCTATGAGAGGTGCACTGGAAGTAACCCTCAAAGAGACAGGGTTGGACAGTCACTAAGAACAGGAGGGGGATCCAGGTGCGGTGGCGCATACCTGTAATCCCAGCACTTTGGGAGGCCGAGGCGGGTGGATCACTTGAGGTCAAGAGTTCAAGAGCAGCCTGGCCAATATGGCAAAACCCTGTCTCTACTAAAAATACAAAAATTAGGCCCAGTGCCATGGCTCATGCTGTAATCCCAGCACTTTAAGAGGCTGAGGCGGGTGGATCACTAGAGGTCAGAAGTTCGAGACCAGCCTGGGCAACATAGTGAAACCCCATCTGTACTAAAAAGACAAAAAATTAGCCAGGCATGGTGGCACATGCCTGTAATCCCAGCTAGTCAGAAGGCTGAGGCAGGAGAATCACTTGAACCTGGGAGGTGGAGGTTGTGATGAGCTGAGATCATGCCATGGCACGCCAGCCTGACAACAAGAGCAAAACTCTGTCCACCCGCCACAAAAAAATACAAAAATTGGCCTGGTGTGGTGGCACACACCTATAATCCCAGCTACTCGGGGGGCTGAGGCAGGAGAATTGCTTCAAGTCAGGAGGCAGAGGTTGCAATGAGCTGAGAGGGCACTACTGCACTCCAGCCTAGGTGACAGAGTCTCACTCTGTCATAATGGAGTTTATACAGTTGCTACTCAAAAGAAAAAAAACCTGTGAATTAAAGAATGAAAAGATTGCCTGTGTGTGCCTCCCCTTCTAGGAGCTCAGGGTTGGGGCCTGCCAAAGGTGTCTCTATACTCCACCCCATGCTCACCCTGTCTTCTCTCTCTCTCTGACTCTCATTCTCATTCTTTCTCCCTCCTCTCTCCCTCTCTCCTTCCTTCCCTCTCTCCTTCTCCTTCTCCCATGTGATTTAAAAAAAGAATGAAAGAATGAATTTAGATAGACATTCAAGAAATATAATTAGGTAGAAAAGCAAGTTTCAGAATCATATAGAGTATGACTCTCTTTTTATTTTTATTTTTTAGATGGAATCTCACTCTTGTTGCCCAGGCTGGAGTGCAGTGGCACGATCTTGGCTCACTACAAACTTTGCCTCCTAGGTTCAATCGATTCTCCTGCCTCAGCCTCTGAGTAGCTGGGATTACAGGTGCCCCTACCATGCCCAGCAAATTTTTGTATTTTTAGTAGAGATGGGGTTTCACCATGTTGACCAGGCTGGTCTCAAACTCCTGACCTCAGGTGATCTGCCCACCTTGGCCTCCCAAAGTGCAGGAATTATGGATGTGAGCCACCGCGCCCAGCCATGACTCTCTGTTTATAAATATATACTTATATTTTTATATAATATCATATGGAAGTTTTTTTTTGTTGTTTTTTTCTTTTTTCTTTTTTTGCAGAAAGTGATTTATTTAGGTAGAGAAAGAGAAAAAGGAGAGGAATAGACAAAGCTTTAATGAGAGAGAGTGTGTAGCAGGGGATACCAGAGGGGAAATCCCGTTTTTGTTTGTTTGTTTGTTTGTTTGTTTGTTTTGAGACAGAGCTTTACTCTCTCACCCAGGCTGAAGTACAGTGGCATGATCATGGCTCCCTGCAACCTTCATCTACTGGGCTCAAGCAATCCCCCTGCCTCAGCCTCTGGAGTAGCTAGGACAACAAGCATGCACCATCATGCCTGGCTAAGTTTTTAGGTTTCATTTTTTGTAGACTGGGTCTTGCTATATCGCCCAGACTTATCTTAAACTCCTGGCGTCAAGCCACCTCAGCCTCCCAAAGTGCTGGGATTTCAGATGTGAGCCACCACACAGCCTGGAAAAATATTTTTTACTTTTTTTTTTTTTCTAAACCTCAGAGTCAACAAGACTCTTTGGTAACCAAGGCTGGAAAAAAGGATATTTATACATCTTTTTAAAAATTATACTTTAGGTTCTGGGATATATGTGCAGAACATGCAGGTTTATTTCACAGGTATACAGTGCCATGGTGGTTTGCTGCACCCATCAACCTGTCATCTACGTTTGGTATTTCTTCTAATGCTGTCCCTTCTCTAGCCCCCATTCCCCAATAGACCCCAATGTGTGATGTTCCCCTCCCTGTGTCCATGTGTTCTCATAGTTCAACTCCCACTTATGAGTGAAAATATGCAGTGTTTGGTTTTCTGTTCCTGTGTTAGTTTGCTGAGAATGACAGTTTCCAGCTTCATCCATGTCCCCTGCAAAGGACATGAATTCATGAAAAAAGGATATTTTTTAAGGAGAGGAATGAGGTGGCCGTTTGTAAAAATTGCCCAGCAGAGTATCTTTGTTTTGTTTTGTTTTGTTTTTGAGACTCTGTCGCCCAGGCTGGAGTGCAGTGGCGCGATCTCCACTCACTGCAACCTCTGCCTCCCAGGTTCCAGCAATTCTCCTGCCTCAGCCTCCTGAGTAGCTGGGACTACAGGCGTGTGCCACCATGCCTGGCTAATTTTTGTATTTTTTAGTAGAGACGGGGTTTCACCATATTGGCCAGGCTGGTCTCAAACTCCTGACCTTGTGATCCACCCACCTCAACCTCCCAAAGTGCTATATACAGGTGTGAGTCACTGCTCTCAGCAAGAGTATCTTTTATATCCAGTTGAGTTAAGCAGGATATTACTTTAAAAAGGGAAAATTGACTGGGTGTGGCAACAGAGCAAGACTCTAGCTCAAAAAAATAAAAGAAGTCAGGCCGGGCACGCTGGCTCATGCCTGTAATCCCAGCACTTTGGGAGGCCGAGGCCAGGAGTTCGAGACCAGCCTGGCCAACATGGTGAAACCTGGTCTCTATTAAAAACAAAACAAAAGAGAAGTCAAAATTGAATTGTAAATTACATTAAGAAAACTGAAACCTAATCCATTATATTGGATTAGGCAAAGGGAGTTCCTTAGTTTTTTCATGGATCATCACAATGGCAATAGAGATGGAGAGGAATGGGGAGAATGTGGAAGCATTTTACAAGTAAAGCCCTTAGAACTTGCTTACTGACTAGGTGTGGGTTTGAACAAAAGAGAGGCATCAATCAAAGATGATGCCTTGGGTTTTGGTCAGAAAGAGAGAAGTATCTTCAGACAGAGGAAACTGGCCTCATACTGTTAGGTGTCCTGTTAAACATAAAAATTTCACAGGTCATCAAACAAGGCTATTCTGTGACCTTGTGGATCAAGATAAAAACAAATCCACTTAATAATCATATCTAAACACAGACAAAAACATAAACATTGTCCAAACAACAAAAACAGCCAAATATCTGCCTCTTTATCAATTACAGGTTCAGCTTCCCTTCATTCCTCACACCTTCTAGAAAAGATTGGTTAAGGTACCCAATCACAGCCGGGGGGCAGTGGCCCATACCTGTAATCCCAACACTTTGGGAGGCTGAGGTGGGCGGATCACTTGAGGTCAGGAGTTCGAGACCAGCCTGGCCAACATGGTGAAACCCCATCTCTATTAAAAATGCAAAAATTAACCAGGCAAGGTGGCGCACACCTGTAATCCCAGCTATTCAGAAGGCTGAGGCACAAGAATTGCTTGAACCCAGGAGCTGGAGGCTGCAGTGAACCAAGATTGCATCACTGCATTCTAGCTTAGGCAACAGAGTGAGGCCCTGTCTCAAAAAAAAAAAAAAAAAAAAGGCTGGACGCATGGCTCACACCTGTAATCCCAGCACTTTGGGACTTTCCTGACCAAAGTGCTGGGATTACAGGTGTGAGCCACTGAGCCTGGCACAAAGCTGTTTTTTTACACCTTCCCTCAAATCACCTAACACAACCCCAAATCCTATAAAAAGCCTTTTGTAACACATCCTTAGGGAGACAGACACTTCCTCACTGCAATGAGTGGATAAATCCTTCTTTGTTCAATTATGCACAGGTGTGTGCTTTGGCTGAAGGGCACTCACATTGGCATAAGCAATTTAGATTGGATGGTGGTGCTGTTGCTAGATGGAAAAAATGGGGCATAATCAGTGGTTAGGATTGACCATCTGCCAAGCCCAGGCAGGAGATGCTGCCTCTGAATGCCCCAGACAAAGGGGCTGGAAGGCTTTCTAGTACCTCTCACAAGTGCTCTGAGGCGTTTAAGTCCTGAGTTTACTTTTTTTTTTTGAGACAAGGTCTTGATCTGTCACTCACAGCAAGTGAGACCCTGTCTCAAAAAAAAAAAAAAAAAGATACCAAATCACAAATTAAGAGTGCAGTGGTGTGATTATAGCTCACTGTAATCTCAAACTCAAGGGCTCAAGTGATACTTTCACCTCAGCTTCCCAAGTAGCTGTGACTACAGGCATGCACCACCATGCTGGACTAATTTTGATTTTTTTGTTGTTGAGATAGGGTCTAGCTATGTTGCCTAGGATGGACTCTTGGCCTCAAGGAATTCTCCCACCTCCAACCTCCCACCTCCTGTTGGTAACCCCCAACATGGGTACGGAGGAAGGAGAGCTGTGCAGACCCCAGGTACAATTAGTGCCTGAAGTATAACTTACTGCTTCCTTTATCTAGCTTATATATACAATTATACTTAGTTCCATATAATCTTTTTGTATAATCATATAATGGATTGTAGTCAGAGCTGTACAGACTTCCGACACATTTAGTGCTAATTTATATAATCCTTCTATATAACCATGTAGTAAGAGGAATGCCTAGAGCAGCCACTGAGCAGAACCCAGTACATGGGAAAAACAGCCAGACCAGGACAAGAAACAATGACCCAGGCCGTAGCGCACTTGCCTGAAAGGGCATATGCTATATGGCAGGTCAGGGCCTAGACAGCAGCACTCAGTACCGGCTGCATGGCCAGCTTGGAGCAAGAGTTATTTCTCCTAAAAAGGAGTTGTAGTACCTTGCATCCAATTCTTGTGGCAAGTAAGCCTCAGGCCTGAGATCCCGCAAACAACCGAGGGAGAAGAACCCCTCTGGTGTAATCGCGCCACTGCGGCTGTACACTCTGTCAGCTCTTCTCACTACTGTGCTGGCTCAAATCATCCTCCTATAAAACATCTTAGAGAAGAGCATACTCTGTCAACTCTCACTGCATTTGTTTACAGCATCCTTCCACAGGAATCCTTTGAAGTCTCCAGCCCCCAGATAAGAAGTGTTGCGCAAGGCACTTGTTTCACACAGCTCACCTCCTTGCCTTGGTGACCTAATGGGGGTGGACCCCCTTTTTTGTACACTACCTCTACCACTGCACACGGCCTGGCCCCCTACTGCGCACAGCCCACCTCTCTGACTAGGCGACCTAAAGGGGTGGTCCCCTCTCTTGCTGCTCATGTGATTATGTATGCCCTATCATTATGCCTATAGATGACCTAACTCGTGACACTTTCCCCTGTCTTGTACCTAATAACAGACGCTTCTGGACGTTCGGAGCCTCGCCTGTCTCTGCTTGTAAATGGTGTGGCCCTCCAAGCCCAGCAGTCTTTTCCAGTCCTTCTGTGTTCTGTCTCTTTACCTCTCCGATCCAGCGCCTCAGCACAGCAATAAGGGACACCCCACGACCCTGTAGGGCTGTGGCTCTACATCCTCCCATCTCCCAAAGTGCTGGGATTACAGGCGTAAACCACCTTGCGGCGCAATTGTGTTTTTTTGTTTTGGTTTGTTTTTTGATATGTAGTCTCGCTCTGTCTCCCAGGCTGGAGTGCAGTGGCACCATCTCTGCTCAGTGCAACCTCCGCCTCCTGGGTTGAAGTGAATCTCCTGCCTCTGCCTCTGGAGTAGCTGGGATTACAGGCGCACACTACAACAGCCAGCTAATTTTTTGTATTTTGGTAGAAAATATAAAAAACTTTCTAAATTTGGTAGAAAAAATTTAAAAATTGGTAGAAAACATAAAAAATATAAACCAATTTCCTATTGATGGATTTCTTTTCTTTTTTGAGACGGAGTCTCGCTCTGTCGCCAGGCTGGAGTGCAGTGGCGCGATCTTGGTTCATTGAAACCTCTGCCTCTGGGGTTCAAGCAGTTCTCCTGCCTCAGGGTTTCACCATGTTGGGCAGGCTGGTTTTGAATTCCTGACCTCAAGTAATTCTCCCACCTTGGCCTTCCAAAGTGATTACAGGTGTGAGCCACCGAGCCCAGCCAGCAACCGGTTTTTACTGATCTTCCATGCTGTTCTAAGGCACCACCAACCTCATATTTATTAAAATTACTACATTTGTATGAATAGCTTCACTTATATTAATAACTGATACCTGATGAGTGTGTATTGTATGCCAGGAACTGCTCTAAATTTTTTTTTTTTTTTTTGCCACCGGGTCTCCCTCTGTCTCCCGGGCTCAAGAGATCCTTCCGCCTCCACCTTCCAAATTGCTGGGGTTACAGGAGTGAGCCAACTCCCAGTCCTGGCTCTAGATGTTTAAACTCATGTATTTGGCCGGGCGCAGTGGCTCACGCCTGTAATCATAGCACTTTGAGAGGCCGAGGCGGGCAGATGATGAGGTCAGGAAATCGAGATCATCCTGGCCAACATGGCGAAAGATCGTCTCTACTAAAAATACAAAAATTAGTCGGGCCTGGTGGCACGTGCCTGTAATCCCAGCTATTCGGGAGGCTGAGACGGGAGAATCGCTTGAACCCAGTAGGCGGAGGTTGCAGTGAGCCAAGATCGCACCATTGTACTCCAGCCTGGGCAACGAGAATAAAACTCCGTTTCAAAAATTAAATAAATAAATTCGTTACTCCACACAGCAACTCTATGATTATATGTACTATTATTATCTAATCTTACTACTGTGGAAACTGAGGTACAGAGAAGTTACGAAACTTGAGAAGTGAGGATCTGAACTGAAGTCAGTCTCGGCCAGTCAGCCACCCTTAAGCCCCGGAGAAGTCGAGATGCAGCCATTTTATTTGTAGTCTGGAAGGACTGCAAAGCCCGGCATCCCTCGCGGCAGCGGCCCTCTACACACAACAAATCCCGGCATGCTCCTCAGTGGCCCGAGGTGGAGGGTTCTAGAAGGCGTGACGTGGGGTCGAGAGCGGGCTCGGAGGCGGGCGCCTTTCGGCAGTCGCTGTGGCTGCAGCTGCCAGGCCTGGGGACACGGGCGGCCGAGGCCGCGGTCACAGCCTCCTCGTCTCTCCGGCTATGGCTGCGCTCGGCCGGCCCTTCAGCGGCCTCCCCCTGAGCGGCAGCTCGGACTTCCTGCAGCCGCCGCCGCCGCCTGCCTTCCCCGGCCGGGCCTTCCCGCCGGGGGCGGACGGCGCCGAGCTGGTCCCGCGGCCGGGACCCCGCGTAGTCCCTAGCAGCCCCGGCGGGAGTGCGGCGCGCGGACGGTGAGGACCGGTCAGGCGCAAGGCGCAGGGCGCAGGGCGGGCGGGCAGGCAGGTTGGGCGCCCCTCGCGGCGGGCGCGGGCTCCTCGCCGTGGCTTGCTGACTGACCTTCCCTCCCCACGACCCTCCGCGGGAGCTTCGCATCCCAGTTTACAGATAAAGAAACTGATCCACATAGACGTTAACTGTAAGTCGCCTTGGGTCGCACAGCCCAGGAGTCCGGTGCGAACCTCGGCCCGACTGCGTCCCCGAGAAGTGAGACTTTGCCAATTGGAACCTGGGCGACTCCGTCTGGGTGCCCCCTCGGCGTGGCCGCTGTTAGTGACAACTTTCAGTGTCTCATCTGCAAAGTATGCCAAGCGTGGGACAGAAATGGGTCCTCTTAATGAGATTATGCAAATAAAGTGCTTAGCACAGCTCCTGCCCAGAGGACGTTTTCCCTGGTTTGGTCCTACCTAATCTGTCTCCCATTACCTTGACAAAACGGCAAGTTGAAATTTCAATGTCCAGGTAAGTCGGGGCAATCCACAGTTAACCCGACTGAACTGTGATCTGTACCTATCCCACTAGGCTCGGAAAGGGACGTTTGGTATGTGGGGATGAGCAAGATAATTGTAGCAAGAAAGAGGATACTGATACTGAAAGCCCAGTCTCAAGTACATTTCTCAACTGACTGATTTTTGTTTGTTTCAACAGTGTTTCTGTTCACTGTAAAAAGAAACACAAGCGAGAGGAGGAGGATGATGAGTAAGTTTCAGTGGCTGTTTAATTCACCGTTAATTGAACATAAGTTACAGTCTAAATTGTTTAAGTGAAAAGGTGAAACATTAGGTGAGTGTCTCTGGAAAGAGACATAGAAATTAGTAACAGTATTTGTCTTTTAGAGAAAGTAGCAGTGGCAGGCAGACAGGTCAGAGGGCAGCTTTGCTCCTTAAGTTGTAATGTTTGGATTATGAATCATGTTAATATTACATGCACAAAGTAGAATAATTTAAAGGATACACATTGAAAAGTCTTTTTTTTCTTTGAGTCAGGGTCTGTGTCACCCAAGCTGGAGTGCAGTTTGTGTGATCACAGCTTACTGCAGCCTCAAACTCCTTGGGTTCAAATGATCCCTCAGCTTCAGCCTCCTGAATAGCAGAGACTACAGAGTGTGCCACCATGCTCAGCTAATTTCTAAAAAAAATTTTTGTAGAGATGGTGTCTAACTGTGTTCCCCAGTCTGGTCATGAACTTCTGCCCTCAAGCAATCCTCCCCACTCTAGGATTGCAGTTGTGAACCGTGGCAACAGGCCTTATTAAAAAGTCTTTTACTCCACACCCCTAATTCTCCCCGCCCCCCCCCCCCCACCAGACAACCCATTACCAGTTTTCCATGTCTCCTTTAGAAGATAATCTAAAACTTTACCAAGTTTACAAGTCTTTTTCTTTTCTTTCTTTTTTTTGAGACAGAGTCTCAATTCTGTCACTCAGGCTGGAGTGCAATTGCTGTTGGTTTTTTTTGTTTGTTTTTTGAGATGGAGTTTCCCTCTTTTTGCCCAGGCTGGAGTGCAATGGTACAATCTCGGCTCATGGCAACCTCTGCCTTCCAGGTTCAAGCAATTCTGCCTCAGCCTCCTGAGTACCTGGGATCACGGGCATGCGCCACCCCATCTGGCTAATTTTTGTATTTTTAATAGAGACAGGGTTTCATCATGGTGGCCAGGCTGGTCTCAAACTTCTGACTTGTTATCCACCTGCCTTGGCCTCCCAAAGTGTTGGGATTACAGGCGTGAGCCACCACACCTGGCTGTGGCTGTTTTTTTTTTACCTTTGTAGGAAGATATTGTTCACACTGTGCAACACACTGATCTTTTCATTTTACTCTCCTGTAGCTTGTTCTATGTCAACACATAGAGGTTTACGTAATTTCTCTTTCAATAGTGAGTGAAATTCTGTTGCAGGACTTGATATAGATAATTAACCAATTTCCTATTGATGGATTTCTTTGAGTCCAAATCTCGCCCTCTTGCCAGGCTGGAGTGCAGGTGGCGCGATCTTGGCTCATTGCAACCTCCGACTCCTGGGTTCAAGCAATTCTCCTGCCTCAGCCTCCAGAGTAGCTGGGATTACAGGCATCTGCCACCACGCCAGCTAATTTTTGTATTTTTAGAAGAGACAAGGTTTCACCATGCTGGCCAGGCTGGTCTTGATCTCCTGACCTCGTGATTTGCCCGCCTTGGCCTCCCAAAGTGTTGGGATTACAGGCATGAGCCACCTCACCTGGCCCTATTGATGGATTTCTAAGTTATTTCTAATCTTTTGCTATTACACATCTACCCTGACCATTCTTTTGAAGTTCTTTGTGTATGTTTGCAAGTATATGAATGGATTCCTTGATGTGGAATTTCTGGGTGTTAAAGTGTGTACATTAAAATTTTTTTTTTAAACGGAGTTTCACTCTTGTTGCCCGGGCTGAAGTGCAATGGCACGATCTAGGCTCACCACAACCTCCACCTCCTGGGTTCAAGCGATTCTCCTGCCTCAGCCTCCTGAGTAGCTGGGATTACAGGCATGAGCCACCTCGCCTGGTCTGCATTTTAAATTTTGAACAAGAGTTTTTGCCAATTTATATGTCCATTAAAGTCTCAACACAACTGTGTGTGTGTGTGTGTGTGTTTATTTATTTTTATTTTTTTTACTTTTAAGATGAGGTTTCACCATGATGGCCAGGCTGGTCTTGAACTCCTGACCTCAGGTGATCCACCCACCCTGGCCTCCCAAAGTGCTAGGATTACAGGCGTGAGCCACCGCGCCCGGCCAACTGTGTTTTTAAATTGTGGGATTGCTGCCCAACTAAGAGATAAAAAATTACGTCTTATAGAAAGGCAGTCTATTAAAAAAAGAAGTAAAAGGGCTGGGTGTGGTGGCTGACGCCTGTAATCCCAGCACTTTGGGAGGCTGAGGTGGGTGGATCACTTGAGGTTGGGAGTTTGAGACCAGCCTGACAAACATGGAGAAACCCTGTCTCTACTAAAAATAAATTAGCCAGGTGTGGTGGTGCCTGCCTGTAATCCCAGCTATAGGGAGGCTGAGGCAGGAGAATTGCTTGAACCCCGGAGGCGGCGGTTGTGGTGAGCCGAGATCACACCTTTGAACTCCAGCCTGGGAAATAAGAGCGAAACTCTGTCTCAAAAAAAAAAAAAAAAGTAAAGAGTTTCTCAGATGATCTCCATGAACAACTAAATAAAAAAGTATTCAACCTCATTAATCTTTAGGGAAATGCATATTAAAGCCACAGTGAGATGCTACTCTACGTCCAGATGTTGGTATGTATGTGAAGCACCAGAAACTTTTAAATATGGGTAGAAGTGTAAATTGGGATCATTGGGATCATTAGGCATCCACCTTAAAGTCCTGATTTGGTGTCCGAGTGTGGTGCCTCATTCCTGTAATCCCAGCACTAGGGGAGGCCAAGGCGGATGGATTGCTTGAGCCCAGGAGTTGGAGACCAGCCTGGCCAACATGGCGAAACCCTGTATCTACTAAAATACAAAAAAATAGCTGGGTGTGGTGGTGTGCGCCTGTAATCCCAGTTACTCCAGAGGCTGAGGCACGAGGAGAAGGCACAGGTTACAGTGAGCTGAGATTGTGCCACTACACTCTATCCTGGGCGACAGGGCAAGACTAGATTACCATTTTGAGATGCTGACAGTATTCTATATGTTTTGTTTCTTTTTTCTTTCTTTCTTTTTCTTTTTTTTTTTTTTTTTGAAAGAGTTTGCTCTGTTGCCTAGGCTGGAGGGGCAGTGGCACAGGCTCAGCTCACTGCAACCTCCACTTCTGGGTTCAAGTAGTTCTCCTGCCTCAGCCTCCCAAGTAGCTGGGGTTACAGGCGCTCACCACCAGGCCTGGCTAATTTTTTGTATTTTTAGTAGAGATGGGGTTTTATGATATTCATCAGTCTGGTCTTGAACTTCTCACTTCAGGTGAGCCACTACACCTGGCCTATTTACTTATTTTTTGAGGCGAAGTCTTGCTCTGTCACCCAGGCTGTAGTGCAATGGCGCATTCTCAGCTCACTGCAACCTCCACCTCCTGGATTCAAGTGATTCTCCTGCTTCAAACTTCCTGGTAGCTGGGATTACAGGTACGTGCCACCGTGCCCAGCTAATTTTTTTTTTTTTCTGTATTTTTATCGGAGACAGGGTTTCACTGTGTTGGCCATACTGGTCTCGAACTCCTGACCTCAAGTGATCCACCTGCGTTGGCCTCCCAAAGTGCTGGACTTACAGGTGTGAACTACCGCGCCTGGCCTAAAATATTACATATTTTAAAACTATTCAAATGTTACAGAAACGTTAGATATAGCTAAACATTCTTAATGCTTTCTTAGGAGTTAAAACTAATTATAAACCAAACATTTTGTCTAATAGTTGATTGTATTAAAAAATCTAGGTTTGGCCGGGCACTGTGGCTCACACCTGTAATCCCAGCACTTTGGGAGGCTGAGGCAAGCAGATCACAAGCTCAAGAGATGGAGACCATCCTGGGCAACATGGTGAAACCTCATCTCTACTAAAATATAAAAATGAGTTGGGTGTGGTGGCACGCACCTATGGTCCCAGCTACTCAGGAGACTGAGGCAGGAGAATTGCTTGAACCCAGGAGGCGGAGGTTGCAGTGAGCCGAGATCTCGATACCGCACAGTCCAGCCTGGCACCTGGTGACAGAGCGAGACTCTGTCTAAAAATATATTTATATAGGTTTGAGAGATCTGTTACTTGTCAGATTTTATATTGCCAGAGACTTTAGTTGGTTTTCACAGTCTTTAACATGGAATAGAAATTTCTTCTTGTAAAATATATGCCTCTTCCTCTGATCCTCAGTTTAGAAAATGAGAGGCTATGGTAGCCATTAATGATTTTTTATTTTTGGTTAGAGAGCTGTATTCTGGCCTTGAGACGGTACTTGCTGATGCCCAGGCAATAAAATACTTTTGGTCTACATACATAATAGAACAGGGCTGACTGACTATTCAGCTTTTTTCAGACAGCTTTCAGCTAAACACTGGGTATATCATAGTGCTTGCAAATACTAGTTTGTAGTAAGCTCTTGAACAGTTGAACCTCCCTAAGAAGGTGCAGGGAGTTAGTAAAAATGGGATGGAGGTAAGATTCAGGAGCTCTGGTGTCTGGTCCTCAGGATGCAACTCACTACTGTGACACTTTGGAGAAGCCAGGTTAGTTTTTCTAGGTCCTAGTTTCCAAATTAAAAAAAAAATGAATTTGATGAATTCTAAAGTTTCTATGAAGTACAAATTTGTTTGGGATGTGGAGACAGTATGTTGCAAAGTGGGAGAAAATTGGACCCCACAATTGTTTGGACACTGATAGAGCCTCTGACGTTTTGAAGGGGACCAAGAAATGAATGCTGTCACCCACACCTGTGGTATTAATACTTTGAACAAACCTCATGAGATACACATTTTTGACCTAAGGGAATATAGAATGGCTGCCAGACCATCTCCCCATATGTTTGATGGAGCAGTAACAGTATGACAAAATATGACACTGAATTACTGACTTTTGGTTTTTTGGGGTGTTTTTTTTTTTTTTTTTTTTCCTTTTGGTTTGTGGTGAGAGGTCTCACTATGTTGCCCAAGCTGGTCTTTGAACTCTGGCCTCAGGTGATCCTCCCACCTCAGCCACTCTAAGTGCTGGTATTTCAGGTGTGAGCCACCATGCGCAGCTGACTTTTGGTTTCTTTACTTCCCACTTGACCTTTCCAGAGCCAAATAAGCAGGAATGACTTTAAGCTCCCACACTGAACACTGTCTGAGCAGGCAAAATCTTGCAGGTGCATCTTTATTTGGCAGACAGCAGTAGAAAACATTTCAGTGTGGCTATGAGACTAACAGGGAAAAAGTGCAGTATTGTCCATCATATAATCACAAACTATCAAAAAGGCTGGTTTTTTTAATATAAAAATTTGATTGGAGATAGGGATGATATACATTTCATTTATGTTAGTTGGGATTTTCATTGAATTTTTTTCTTTTTTTCAGTTGTCCAGTAAGAAAGAAAAGGATAACTGAAGCAGAACTCTGTGCTCGTCCTAATGACTGGATTCTTTGTACACATCAGGATGTAGAGGGGCATGGAGTAAATCCCTGCACTAGTGGCCTTTCCGTACCTGGGATATTAGATGTTATTTGTGAAGAAATGGATCAGACAACTGGAGAACCACAGTGTGAAGCTGCCCGAAGGAAACTTCAGGAGATTGAGGACAGGTAAATGGGCAGTGTATATAGCTGGTTTTTTGTTGTTCTCTTGTAATATCTCAACTTATTTAAGCTAGTTCTATTTATCATTTGGTGATAACTTGATCCTTAGCCTCTCAGAAAGACTGTGTAAGTCAGAGGATTCAAAGTGTGTGTCTTTTTTTTTTTGAGACCGGGTTTCACTTTTGTTACCTAGAACGGAGGGCAATGGCACGATCTCAGCTCACTGTAACCTCTGCCTCCCAGGTTCAAGCTATTCTCCTGCCTCAGCATCCAGAGTAGCTGGGATGATAGGCATGCACCACCATGCCTGGCTAATTTTGTATTTTTAGTAGAGACAGGGTTTCACCACGTTGGTCAGGCCAATCTCAAATTCCTGACCTCAGGTGATTTGCCTGCTTTGGCCTCCCAAAGTGCTGGGATTATAGGCGTGAGGCACCATGCCCAGCTGCTTTTTTTTTTTTTTTTTAATTGAGACAGTGTCTTGCTTTGTCACCCAGGTTGGAGTGCAGTGGTTCACTGCAGTCTTGACCTCCCAGGCTCAACCCATCCGCCCACCTCAGCCTCCCAACTAGCTAGGACTGCTCGCATGCACCACCACACTTGGCTAATCTTTGTATCTTTTTCAGAGATGGGGTTTTGCCATGTTGCCCAGGCTGGTTATGAATTCCTGGCCTTAAGCAAGCCACCTGCCTCGGCCTTCCAAAATATATGCGTTTATTAATTAATTTATTTATTTATTTTCGAGGTGGAGTTTTGCTCTTGTTGCCCAGGCTAGAGTACAATGGCACGATCTCAGCTCAATGCAACCTTTGCTTCTCAGGTTCAAGCGATTCACCTGCCTCAACTTCCCAAGTAGCTGAGATTATAGGTGGCTGCCACCACACACCTGGCTAATTTTTTTTTGTATTTTTAGTAGAGACAGGGTTTCGCCATGTTGGCTAGGCTGATCTCAAACTCCTGGCCTCCGGTGATCCACCCATCTCGGCCTCCCAAAGTGCTGAGATTACAGGCATGAGCCATCGCGCCTGGCCCTGAAGTGTATGCTTTTTTTTTTTTTTTTCAAGACAGAGTCTTGCTCTGTTGCTTAGGCTGCAGTGCAGTGGCACAGTTCTGCTCACTGCAACCTCTACCTCTAGGTTTCAAGTGATTCTGCTGCCTCAGCCTCCTGCGTAGCTGGGATTACAGGTGGGCACCACCACGCCCAGCTAAATTTTGTATTTGTATTAGAGACAGGGTTTCATCATGTTGGTCAGGCTGGTTTCGAACTCCTGACTTTGTGATCCACCCACCTCAGCCTCCCAAATTGGTGGGATTACAGGTGTGGGCCACCATGCCTGGCCAAATGTATGCTTTTAAAGTGAATTCTTCTCATAGATCTAATTTTTGTTTGTTTGTTTTTTAGACGGAGTCTCACTCTGTTGCCCAGGGTGGAGTGCAGTCGCTCACTGCAACCTCTGCCTCCTAGGTTCAAGTGATTCTCCTGGCTCAGCTGCCCAAGTAGCTGGGACTACAGGCACCTGCCACCACGCCCAGCTAAGTTTTGTGTTTTTAGTAGAGATGGGGTTTCACCATATTGGCCAGGCTGGTCTCGAACTCTTGACCTTCTTATCTGCCCACCATGGGCTTCCAGTGTGCTGGGATTACAGGTGTAAGCCACCACGCCCAGCCTGAGTATACTTTTTATACTCAGTTATAGCTTCATTTTTTGCTTGGTCTATTGCTGTATTATTGCTTTTATCCCTTTTTTTATTTTTAAAATTTTGTCCAAATACTAGAATATATAATAGCTTGACTAGGTATTTTTTCTTTCTTTGCTTCTGCTGCCTTAATTGATTTAGGATAATTGATGAAGATGAAGAAGTTGAAGCTGACAGAAATGTTAACCATCTCCCCAGTCTTGTCCTTTCTGATACCATGAAAACAGGTTTGAAGAGGGAACTTGATGAAGTTTTTACAAAGAAAATGATTGAGTCTATGTAAGTTTTGGTACCTGATTTCTATTTAATTATGATCTTAGAAGGAAAACCCAGTGTTTAGATTCTGCCTATCCTATCCTAGTCAGCTCTTTTTATCTCCTGATCACCAGGCAATTGGAGATTGGCTTTCTTTTAGTCCATTAGGGGTGAGCAAAGTGCTCTGCAAGTAGGGATTTGAAGTATGGGGAAGTGGCTGCCTTGCCTACTTCCTCTTTGGTTCCTTTGAAGACCTGAAATGCACTGCAGTCTGATATTTGGAAATGGGATGATTAGCAAGAGAGCCCACAGTCTCAAGTTCTCGTGATAGGATATATAAACCACGTTTCAAAGGCTCCTGTTACCTGGCTTTCTAAGTTATCCGGGAACAACATTGAAGCCTAGGAAACAAAAAATAAAGTGACCCAACAGTCAAAGTAGTTAATGCAAAGACTGCAAAACAAAGCTCATATTCTTGGCTTATAGCATAGTCCTTCCAGGCCTTTAGTAGAGCTATTTTGCTCTTAATCTAAACACAGTTTATGAGCTGAGTTATTTGGTTTCCTAGATCATCAGAGTAGAAGCAGAAATAGCAAATGAGAGTAGATCAAACTAGGGAACTGTGACTACAATGAGGACAAGAGAGTAAACTGGAAAGCAAACACAATAACCTAAAAAGTAAAGTGGCCTGGGGCTGGTGAGTAATGATTAGCCCTGTAATCCTGTAGTCCCTGAAGCCTCCATGATCTCAAATTGTCATTATTCACTATGTAAAATAGTAGGGAAGTTAGTTAGAAAGTGCCATTTAGATATTGTCCAGAAAGACTTTAAATCTAGTTGGTACTCAATGAGGGTAAGTTTCAGGTATCTGGAAAAGCCTCTTAGGACCCCAGTCCCATTGAGGCCAGATAGATGAGACATTATTGCCTTTGGATACAGTGGAGATGATTTATGCTCAGAGGTTCAGCTGCTATTTGGTCTTTGATCAGAGAGGTTTTTCATTAGGGTCCTAGCTTGAGCTTATGATTAACTACCTAGCCCTAAGGGTGGATAAATAGTTTAGCCAGAAGTAAGCTGGTCACCTTACCCTCCAGCCTAAAACATAGCACTTTTGCTCTTGTAAGTTTTCCAGAAGCTAGCCTTGGAGGGTGTTTCATTGTTTTAATGTTTTATTTTTGCTTTGTCAGACACCATCCCTGACACAGTGTGTATGTGTGTAACATAGTCATTTTGCCTTAACCATGAAGTGTTTTTTTTTAATTCTGTGTTTTGTTTTTTTTTTTTTTTTTTTTGAGGCAGGGTCTCACCCTGTCACCCAGGCTGGGGTGCAGTGGCATGATCACAGCTCACCACAGCCTTGACCTCCCGAGCTCAGGTGATCTACCTTAGCCTCCGGAGTAGCTGGTACTGCAGGCATCTGCCACCACACCCAGCTAATTTTTGTATTTTTTGTAGAGCTGGGATTTGCCACATTGCCCAGGCTGGTTGCTAACTCCTGGGCTCAAACCACATCTGCCTGCCTTGGCCTCCCAAAGTGCTAGGATTATAGGCGTGAACCACCACGACCAACCCATGAAGCATTATACTTTGTACCTGAACTAAGCAAAAGGCATCTGAAATACTTTAAGTATGTTTGTCCAATGTTTCCTTTTCATTTATAATGATTTAGTGTAAGCTAGCTGCCTATATCAAATATTAACCACAATTTAAAAAAATTTCTCACAGTCAAGGGCTCTGTGTTATCACATTGGATGTTTAAATACTTATAATCGCAGCATCATTACAACCACATGATTTGGTTAAACATGCATGTTGAAGTGTGCAATTTTATGTATTTGAGGGGCCTTCTGAAGGTCAGTTGGAGCCAGGCATGGTGGTGTGTGCCTGTAGTCCTAATTACTGGGAAGGCTGAAGTGGGTAGATTGCTTGAGCCCAGGAGTTAAAGGCTGCAGTGAGCTACAATTGTGCTACTGTACTCCACCCTGGACAACACAGCAAGACCCCCATCTCTTTTAAAAAAAAAAAAAGAAAGAAAGAAAAGATCAGTTTGTATATTCTAAATCTCCTGTTTTGATACCATCAGTCCTTAAGGTATTAGGTAATGTTTGCTTTTCAACATACGGTTTTCATGTCCTAAAATTTTTTGATAAAAATCTGTATTTTATGTCTTAGGAGCCGTCGTTCCATGGAGCTTGTTCTCTGGAAACCCCTCCCTGAACTCCTTTCTGATAAGCCAAAGCCATCCTCTAATGCTAAAAACTATACAGGAGAGAGCCAAGATAAACATGCAGCTGCTAGCACTGCCTTCCCTCAGAGAACTGAACTGTTTTTGGAACCTCGGCAAACAGGGATGTCTCTTTATAATAGTTTGGAGACAGCTACTAGCACAGAAGAAGAGATGGAACTCTAGAAGCAAATTTCTACACTAAAGTCAAATGTTAGAAGAATCTTGTGTTCAGTTATGAGCCTCTTTGCATAGTATAGGGACTTGAAAGTTTTATGAAACGGGTGTAATAATATCTCCACCTGTGATTTGGGGGTGGGACTCTCATTTTGGGTAGCCATTTATTGAATTCAACTTTTTGCCAAGGAAGTTTGTCTCAAGGGAAAAGCAGTTTTCTGTGGGGCTTATTAGAGGAATGTTTGTTTACAGTCTCTTCAAAGGCAAGTATAGAAGCTGTATGTGTAAGAGTGACTTAAATCATATGTCACATTGTCTAGACTATTCACACTTGGAGAATATTCTCCTTGAATTAAAAAAGACAAGAAAGAAGGATGCTCCTACTACAACTGTATCCTGACAGTAAAGTCACAGCCTAGTGTGTAGATATGAGCTGTTTACAGTGGTAACTAATTGGGGAGAAGGAGGGAAGAGAGCAGTAGCTTAAATCTGTTGCTAAGAAATTTAATTTCTTAGCAAATTGTAGTTTAGTTATCAATTCAATATAGCTCTGTTGATTAAATAGCAATAGTATTGTGGCTCTCCTCTTTGACTGAAAATGCAATGAAAATACACAGAAAGTTTTTCCTTCAAGGCTTTTTTGCCTTGTGCCACTGTTGCTCCTTGGTTTTCCTTGCATAATAGATAAGCCCAGTTATTCAGTGATGTTTACAAATTAATTGACTTTGAATGATAGTTAAAAGATTATGAGGTAACCCATCTGCAATTTCCTGTGGGAGAAGCATCCTTTAGTTAATCCTAAAAAAGTGCTTTGTCAGCTAAACCCAGCATTGATGACTATAGTAATTAAAAAAAAAATTTATCCTTGTATTAGCAAATTTTTTTTTTTCCACTACAACCTCCACCTCCCAGGTTCAAGCGATTCTCCTGCCTCAGCCTCCCAAGTAGCTGGGATTACAGGCACCTGCCACCATGCCCAACTAATTTTTTGTATTTTTAGTAGAGACGGGCTTTCGCCATGTTGGCCAGACTGGTCTCGAACTCCTGACCTCAGGTGATCTGCCTACCCCAGCCTCCCAAAATGCTGGGATTGCAGGCATGAGCCACCGTACCCAGCCAGCAAGTTGTTTTTCAATGTTAATTTAGAAAACAGTGAATGATTAGCTGAAGATACATGAGCAGGTGACCTTGAGGTTTCTTGAAATAAGCCAATTTGACTGGTGCTTAGACTATTGTGCAGTAAGCCTAAAAGGTCATGGAGAATCGCTTCCTGCTAGCAGGAAGCCTTCATCTTGAGTACCTGAACTAGGCTTCCAGTGTCCTTTGAGGATAGGCAGGTTTGAAATTTTTAGTTTCTCAGGAAGAGCTCTTCTGTGTGGCAGGGACTGATAGGGCAAAGTAAAATAACAATTTCTTTATTGCTACAGAGTATCCACTAAAAGTTATTAAATGAGTGTAATGGTATACTGCCCTTCTATCACACAACAGGACACCATCCCAGTTTTATTTTCTAGGTTTCTTTCCCCTTTGTAGGAATCTGATACCTTTTGTAGAAAAAAAAATGGCTTATGTCACATAAAGGTGAATTTTTAGAAACCACCTTCTAGGTGTTTTTGAAACCCTTACTGAAATCCCTCCCCTTGTTACAGATGGCGTAGAAGTCACAAGTCTATTAATTGGACTGTTGCTTCTCTGCCTGTTCCTGCTTTCTCTTTCTGTCTGGATAGTCAGGAAAAGATTTAATGTTTAATATTTAAACAAAATATTTAATGTCTATACAGTAAAATTATTCAAACTTCAAATCAGTATTGAAAGCAGTTGGAAACCAGCTAATAGTTTCTTAATCTCAGATTTTGAGATGAATGTAAACTGTATTATTTTGAAATGTGCAAGTGTTTGATTCATGCCATTTGATAAACTTCTGCCTTGTAGTCATTGTTTAATGGGACCAACTTGTAAAGTTTGTAGCCTTAAATGAATCTCCATGCTAAAAAATGTGTTCTAGTGCAACACAAAAACGTGAAGCGACTGCCCAGAGGTGGAGTTAGTGTTAAGGTGGAAAGGGAAATGACAGCTTTCCGAAGAAGGACCTAAAACACAGCAAGATTGTCTTCTATAGTAATTTTTGGGCGGGCTTCTGACTAAAGGTCTTAGGATGAAAAGGAAGAAAAGAGCCCCCAACACAAGGCGCTGTTACTACTGGCAAATGTAGGATAGAATTAAGATTCTGTTAATTAAAATCCAAACAGAGCATATTTCAGGAGTCAAGTTACCTGACATGATAATTACTTCTGCAGGATAATTGATGTTTTTTGTTCTTTTTTCGGACTTTATCTTCTTGCCTATGTTTGTACAAAAATTATTTTCTTCATCCATGTGGTGCTTATTCATCTGAGCCGTCTCCACAGTCCCAATGCCTCTGCTTTTTGTTTTACTTTTGTAGCATAAGGTTTTTGCTTTTGCTTTTGCCTTAAGATTTCCCTAGGGAGTTACCAGGCTTTTCATTTTGTATAGCTTTTGCAGCATGGATCAAACATTGGCTTACTTACTGTGCTAATGTGTGAAGAGAAAAAATATCTAAAGAAGGTGAGCTTTAATGAACAAATTTGTATTTTATCTGAGTTTGAGTAGGGTGCGTGTGGTTTTTGTTTGGGTTTTTTTTTTTTGTAATTAGTATGAAGAAAGTCCAGTTCTCATAAATATTAATCACTTAAAAAAATGCTATTCTTTTTTGAAAAGGTACACATGTAAAATTTAGAAAAATAACTAAGGTAGGGGCTAGAACCATAAGAAGAATGTTTACCAGCAGATTCATTTATTATTTTGGATTTGGAACTTGGCTTTGTTTTTCAAAAGTGACAAGAATCAGTTCTAGAATGTTCTGGAAGATGCTGTTAATTTTACTTTAAAATGAGAATCTGGTGTTTCTGTATTCTATCGTTTTCAATAAAACTTCTTAAGTGTTTTGGACTTTTGAGATATATGTATTTCTGCACTTAAATAATGAAATCAGATATCTCCCTTCCTCTGAATTATAGTTGAAGCAGCATTTATGTCGGTGAGGGATTTAAATTTATCCTGAAGGGATGCTTATGTTGGGATAAAGCTAAGTTTCATGTTTGAATTAGCTGTTCCCAAAATAGGCAGGCCATGTGTTGCCATTCTAAAACCCACAGACTGCTTTCTGCTCAGAGCAATTCACTGCTATCGTTAGTATTTAGATGACAGTGGTAACTGTGTATTAAAAAAATGTTCAGATGGGCCAGGTATGATGCACTCCTGTAATCCCAGCAGTTTGCGAGGCCGACGCAGGAGGATCACGTAAGCCCAGGAAAGACCAGCCTGGGCAATGTTAGCAAGACCTTGTCTCTACAAAAAAGAAAAAAGTATATATGTATGTGTGTGTATATATATATATATATATGTGTGTGTATATATATATGTCTCCAAATGTAGAGTTGGAAATGACATGGTGTTCACAGAGAGGGGGTTAGGTTGGGGATCTTTGAAAATGGGGACTGGAAAACCCAGTGATGTTCACTTACATGGTTGTTCCTTTTTCTTTTTGAGGCGGAGTTTACCTCTTGTTGCCCAGGCTGGAGTGCAGTGGCGCGATCTTAGCTCACTGCAACCTACACCTCCTGGGTTAAGCAATTCTTCTGCTTCAGCCTTTCTAGTAGCTGTGATTACAGGTGCCCGCTACCACACCCAGCCTAATTTTTGTATTATTAGTAGAGACAGGGTTTCTCCATGTTAGTCAGACCGGTCTTGAACTCCTGACCTCAGGTGATCCGTCCATCTTGGCCTCCCAAACTGCTGAGATTACAGGTGTGAGCCACCGCCCCTGGCTGGTTGTTCCTTTCTTAAGGCTTGACAGATCACTGGGTGGCAGTATTGTCTGAATATTTACATTCTTTGATAAATGCATTTCTGATTTGGTGGGCAGGGGGAGTTAAGTTTGGGATACAATTACAAAAGCATGGTGTTTTGTTTTTAATGAAAATTTGGAAGTCACAGCTAAAAATGATCTAATTGCAGGTTTGGAAACTAAAGCCTAAGTAGATCACGTCATCCAGTTCCTCGAGTCAGTGTTCTTTCCACTTGACCAGTTGGTTTTAGAGTCTTTGCAGCAATACCTAAGATGTCATTTAGATTTCACTGAAATAATCGACAATATAGTTAAAGCAGTCTATTAAGCTCCTTGAGGAAATATGGTTTAGTATGTATCAGTCTGGCACAAATCTAGCTGTGTTAATTCCCTAGTTCCTCAGATTACCAGTAGCATCTTAGAGATGAGATAGTTGTAGTTAGAATACTGTTTGGATTATAGCTGCAGCAAGACAATGATGTTTGGTTGGGTGCTATAGCTCATGCTTATAATCCCAGCACTTTGGGACGCTGAGTTAGGAAAATTGCTTAAGCCCACAAGTTTGAGATCGGCCTGGTGGGAGGATGGCTTGAGTCCAGGAGTTAGATGCTGCAGTGAGCCATGATTTTGCCATTGCACTTCAGCCTGGATAACAGTGAGACCCTGTCTCAAAAAAAAAAAAAAAAAAAAAGGGCGGTGGGGGAGGGGGCTGGGGAAAGAAGATTAAAAAAAAAAAGATCAGTGTTTTCTTTCAACAACTGTTTGCTAGGTAAACAAGCCAGTCTTCCTGTTTCTTTTTTATTTCTTCATGATTTATGTATTTAGTTTTTAGAGATGGGGTCTCACTTTCTTGTCCAAGGTGGTCTCAAACTGGGCTCAAGCCATCCTCCCACCTCGGCCTCCCAAAGTGCTGGGATTATTAGATGTGAACTACTGTTTGTGGCCCAGTCTTCCTGTTTCTTAACTTTATAAGTCACAAGAATAAAGATTGAATTCTTAAGAGACTAGAATGTAACTGATACTTTAAAGTGTGCCTGGAGTAAGCAGTGTTACCTTCTGCCTATAGTTCTGTCCCTACTTTCTCTCTGCTCCAATAGCATATCTAGTAGAAAAGCAAGGAGGGGGCCAGGTGCAGTGGCTCATGCCTGTGATCCCAGCATTTTGTGAGGCTGAGGCAGGTAGATCACTTGAGGTCAGGAGTTTGAGACCAACCTGGCCAACATAGTGAAACCCCATTTCTACTAAAAATAAAAGAATTTTTTGGGTGTGGTGGCAGGTGCCTGTAATCCTAGTTACTCAGGAGGCTGAGACAGAAGAATTGCTTGAACCCAGGAGGTGGAGGTTGCAGTGAGCCGACATCGTACCACTGCACTGCAGCCTGGACGACAGAGTTAGATTCAGTCTCAAACAAACAAAAAAGCAAGGAGAGAAAGAAATTGGTGTGACAAGGCCTAGGCATCTTACCACTTGCCTCTTCAATCTCAGTTATGAGACAACCCTCTGTTCCCTGCAACATGCATGAAAAGAAAAATAGATTAAAAAAAAAAAAGACAACCCTCTGCATTTAATGGAAATCTTGCTTTGGTTTTGTGGGAATATCTTGATTTTTGGTTCTAACCATTCAATTTGGTGTTTCAGTATGAAAATGTGAATACCAGGTGTTTTCTCAAGGCTGAGCATTGTTTAGTAATTTCTACCCATCTGTGCAGGAAATGAAAACCCTGATACTCTACACAGGTTATATATGTTCTGCCCGTCCTGTTAGTACAGCTGCCTCTTTCATGTGGTATCATTGAATATAAATAACTTGAGCCTCAACCTCCAGATGCTTGTGCTATAATGATAGAGGCTAAAGTACATCTGTAATTACATCTGCCTATACAATCCCTAAATAGATTCTTGGCACTGACGTTTGTGGAGTTATAGAAAATCAGGTGAGATAAAGTTTTCAATCATGGGGTCAGCTGGAGGCTGTTTTTATAATACAGAAACTTTTTTTGTTTTAGGCAGTCTCGCTTTGTCACCCAGTCTGGAGTGCAGCGCTGCTAGGCTGACTGCAACCTCCACCCCTTGGCCTCAAGCAGTCCTCCTACCTCAGCCTCCTGAGTAGCTGGGATCACTGGTGCACACCACCATGCCTATTTTTTTCTTTTACTTTGAGTGGAGACAGGGTTTTGCCATGTTGTCCAGGATGGTCTTGAACTCAGCTGAAGCAATCTGCTGGCCTCAGCCTCCCAAAGTGCTGGGATTATAGGTGTGAGCCACTATGCCTGGCCTATAAATTTCTTTTTTTTTTTTTTTTAATAATTTTTTCTTTTTTTAAGACGGGGTTTCACCATGTTGGTCAGGCTGGTCATGAACTCCCGACCTCAGGTGATCTGCCTGCCTTGGCCTCCAAAGTGCTTGGATTACAGGCGTGAGCCACCATGCCCGGCCTATAAATTTCTTACGACACTTAAGAGCCTAAGCAAGCTTGCATTGCGCCCTGGCTTCAGTGACCAGATCTTGAAGGCAGCTGACTTGCCTCCAGCCACTATACCAAAGGTATTCCTTTTTTTTTTTTTTTTTTTTGAGACAGTTTTACTCTTGTTGGAGCGAAATGGAGTGCAATGGTACAATTTCAGCTCACTGCAGCCTCTGCCTCCTGGGTTCAAGCAGTTCTTCTGCCTCAGCTTCCCAAGTAGCTGGGATTATAGGCATGTGCCACCATGCCTGGGTAATTTTTATTTTTAGTAGGGTTGGGGTTTCTCCATGTTTGTCAGGCTGGTCTCAAATTCCTCACCTCAGCTGATCCACCCACCTCGGCCTCCCAAAGTGTTGGGATTACAGGTGTGAGCCACTGCACTCGGTCTACAGCAAAGGCATTCTGCAGCTCACTTTGCCTTGCTGTTTGGGATTCTCTGAATCCTGCCTCCTTTTTTCTACTCATTCACTTTGATGTCCCCAGAGTTAGTCTTAATAAGTAGGGAACATAGCATTTAAATGCTAAATTGGCATAGAATGATTTCATCTACTGGCATAGGTGAACTTTTATAAATAAGGAAAGTCCTGTAAAACACTGTAAGATTTCTAAGGAAAAGATGCTATGTAAGGATGAAGAGGTTATCAACTCTTTGAGAGTTGTATTAATGTCTCTAGGATTTTTTCTTGAAGAGGTTTATTCTTTGATGAAACAAGTTGAGTAAAGATAATTCTGGAAGAGATTAAAACCCTTCCAATTAGGAGATAATAGCTAACGTTCCCATGTTTAGGATGGTGCCTGGCATATACTAAACGCTTATAATGCATCATCTCCTTGAATCTATCTTCTCAACAACCTTTAGCGATACCATTATCCAACTTCACAGATGAGGAAATAAGTAAGTGATTGATTATATATAACCTTTGGGTTACCCAGTTTACCAGTGGCAGAGTTGAAACTAGGGAATTTGAGTCTAGAAAATGCTCTTAATCCCCTTGATAAGGGCAAGAGACTCTTGATATGTGATGGTGTGTCTTGTTTAACATTTATAAGATGGTATAGCAAATAGTGGTTAGGGTTCTAGCTCTGCCACTTGCTAGCTCTGATATTGGTCAATTAGGCTGAAGAATCTGTCTCAGAAAGACAGTAACTACTCAAATTATAGATTATATCACTTATGGCACTCCAGAATTAAAGCAGGTAGTAATTAAGGTGGAAAAACCTTCAGCCACTTTAAAAGCTGCAGGCTCACTTCAGATGGATAAATTCCTACCACAGCACACAGACAAACATCTAGAGAGAAAATAAGACTTATGGCCCTAGAAGAAATCAAAGAACAAGGATTGCTGCACTGTACCTTTTAATTGCATGGGTAGTTTTAAATAAATGAAGAAAGCACCTTTCAGAAGCTATACTAGCAGGAAAAAATTCCATTAAGCATTTACATGGTAAATTTCTGTAATTTCACAAAAGATTTTTGATCTTACTTGAAGTATACATGAGGGAAAGAGCCCCCTCAGGCAGGTATTCTCTTTGCTTACAGAAGCAAACTAAAGGACCTATAATGAGACAAGCCTGGATGCCAAAAAGGGGGAAGAGACATGGTAAAGAACCATTAATAAATTCCATGTCTACTTCAAGACATATATAATAAGAAGTATTTTATGTATAATATGTATTTTAGGGCAAACTACCACTCTTAAGATAAAAGTACAATCTTAAAAAAGCTGTAGTTCTCAATTACAGTAATATTTCTCAATTACAGTTATGTATCTCAAGACCTTGGACTGCTGGATGTCAAAAGACAACACCTGGGGGTCATCTATGAGGTCTGAACAAATACTTCAGAGGAATTCTCTAGGACTGTATACTCTTATTTTGGCTTTCTGAATGAAGCACAACAGACTTCTCTGCTATCCTCCAGGCAGTGTAATAGTCAAGGAAGAGGGCAACAGTATTGGATCATTCCTTAGACACTAATCAACTGGGGAAAGAGTTCATTGGCAAAAGCGTCCTCCCAAGAGTAGTTTACAAGCAGAGAGGACATGTCACTGAAAGGAGAAAGGGAGCCCCCATATCCACAGTCACTGTAAGCATCCAGTAGGCAGGAAGATGGCTTCGGGCAGTGGCTAGATGAAAGCAGATTTGAGATACCCAGCTCTGGTACAAGGTCATCTTCTACAGGTTCTTCCTTCACTGAGACAGTGAATTCAGGGTGATCTTTCTCTGAGGGGCTGAGAGGTGATTCCTCAATTTTCACTACCACATTAGCTTGGCTCTCTGTCTCAAAGGGTATCTCTAAGACTAGGGGCTTGGTATATATGTGGTCAAAACGAATTAGTTCATTAATGGCTTCCAGGTTGGCTGATGACGTCCCCACTGACAGAGAAAGGGAGGCTGGTAAGGAACTGGGTCCTTCTGGGTAGACGTCTGGGAGCTCCTCCAGGCTGGCAGGCTCTGGGGAAGGGCATTTGAAGAACATGACTGGGTCCAAGTTGTCCAGAATGCCCAACAGGATATTAGACTGCAAGAGGCAAAAATTAAATGAAGTACAACTATCAGAATACAATGGAGATCTAACTGGAACACTTCATACTGGGTTCCATAATGTAAATTAGTCATTATGTTATAAGATGATCTCAGGACCCACCAGACCCATTTGTCTACACTTCCCTCCATGTCCTATGTTACCTGAACTAGGAAGGTAGTTGATGTTCACCTCCAACCCCACCAAAACTGAACTTCTACCCTCATCTGTCTAGTTAGGGATGTCAAGCATCAAACAGATGGAATTAACTGGTTTATATAGCTCTGTAATAAGTCAGAATGATCCCTACCTCTGAATCTGAAGAGTCAATACCGCCAGAATCCATGGGGAGATGTTCTGGAGGGGTGACAACTGGGCCTGCACCTGCTGCAGAGGTGCACGTAGTCTGAGTGCTGCGGACTCAGCAGACCCGGTCACTGGCCTCACTCCATTCCCCTGGGAGGAAAGACCAAAGTGAATAAACAGCTTCAGGTTCCCAAGGAAATGCTTGCCCAGACAGCTGTGATTCTCTTTCAAGAAAACTAGAAAAACTGTCCTTTAGAGCTGAAATCTTTCCCTAACCATTGTTATTTCCAATTTAAGTCCTCAAGAGATAAGGGAGGTAAGACTTCCTTTTACATTTCCTGCACAATGAAACATTTTTCTTCCTCCACGCAAAGATTCAAGCAGAACTGACAAATAATATCTTATCTTGCTATCCTCAGTAATAATAATGTTCTTAGATAATAAAGTTCTATAGCAATTTAAGCCTAGAATCTTTTTGAAAAGTAATTCTTTAAATTCTTCCTGAACATTACCTTCATAGAATAAAACTACCCTATTGTCAATCTCAGACCACTCAATTGTTGTCACTGAATTTGCCATAATCTATAGACTAAAACTCACATACACCCTTCTCTTATCACAGAGGTATCACTATCACCAAGAATCCTTTCCCTACTCATTCATATTCATCAAAGGGCTGCTTTAATTTTAGTAGCACTCAAAGTCTGATTTGAGTGGCTTTCTTACTTTGGTGCTCCTTAATGATTGCATGGTCATCTTGTTGGCTACTGCATTTGTTAGTACTTGTTCTTACAGAGCCATGTAACTTGTTGATCACACTTAAAAACTGAGTGTCAAGTGCCTTTAGGGGAAGAACACCCTGCCTGCATGAAGATGTCTTAAAACTGAAGGAAAATTTCAAGAACGCTCTTGACCATAAGTTCAGACTGTAAACACAATCGCTGGGTCACGTCACTTGGAACCAGTTCTCACATGAGGCACCAAATAAAGGAGATGATTTACCTTGGCCTCCGCCTCCTCTTCAGCAGCCAGGGCATCCATCCTCAAACGCTGTCTTAACTCCTGATTCTCAACTACAAGGCCGTGAGTTTTTTCTCGTAAAAGCTGATTTTCGAGTAAAAGTTTTTGGTTCTGGAAGAAAGTTCATAAGAGGCTATTGAAATATCTAATTATTTCAGTTAAGAATTTACCTGATTCTTGGTTTCCGTTCCTCTTGAACTTTTGGAAAACTCTATGCTTGTGTTGTTCATAGTAGGTTTTAGAAAGCTAGGCCATAATTATGAGAAACAATCTACTTGGGCGAGGTGGCTCACGCCTGTAAATCTAGCACTTTGGGAGGCTGAGGTGGGTGGATCATGGGGTCAGGAGACTGAGACCATCCTGGCCAACGTGGTGAGAACCCGTCTCTGCTAAAAATGCAAAAAAAATTAGCCGGGAATGGTGGCGCGTGCCTGTGGTCTCGGCTGCTCCGGAGGCTGAGGCGGGAGAATCGACTGAACCTGGGAGGCAGAGGTTGCAGTGAGCTGAGATGGAGCCATGGGTGACAGAGAGAGGGAGACTCAGTCTCAAAAAAAAGAAAGAAAAACAAACTACTTAAGTGCCACTTCATGGGGTCAAGAATAACACACTGCTTCCAACTACTAATACTCAATTCAGCAAAGGGTGACTTGTGGTTTCAATGTAGATATAATTTTTTTTAAACTATCTTGGCGGGGCGCAGTGACTCATGCTTGTAATCCCAACACTTTGGGAGGCCAAGGTGGGTGGATCACCTGAGGTCAGGAGTTTAAGACCAGCCTGGCCAACATAGCAAAACCATCTCTACTAAAAAATGCAAAAATTAGCCAGCCGGGCATGGTGGCAGGGCACCTGTAATCCCAGCTAATCAGGAGGCTGAAGCAGGGAGAACTGCTTGAACCTGAGAGGCAAAGGTTACAGTGAGCCAAGATTGCACCACTGCACTCCAGCCTGGGCAACAGAGCAAGACTCTGTCTAAAAAATAATAATAAAAAAACAGAAATAAAAAAATAACTATCTTGAACTAGCAGGTATTAACAGTGATAGTGGCGACTGTGAATCCAAAATAAGTTAAAAAAAAAACAAACCTGCTCCTAAAAGACATGATTCTTAGAAGAACCAACTAATGATTAAAACTTTAAAAAGAACAATATATGCAAATGACCAAGGGGTTAAAAAAATGTAAATAATCTCTATGTATTCAAGATGTGTAATTGTGAATTTTTGGCCATGCCAGGAAGAATGCAAAGTTTAAGCAATTATTTCCTATTAGCCCTTGCTAATTTCTTACTACAAACTCACTAAACATTGTTGAATCCATCCACTCTGAGATACATCTAACACCAAAGGCCACAAAGTCAATCACTTCTGCCCTCAACAAGCTTCACCACTTCACCAACTACCTATCTATCCTAACTTAGATTAGTTTAACTTTTTCTTTCTTTCTTTTTTTTTAGACAGGGTTTCACTCTGTTGCCCAGGCTGGAGTGCAGTGGCGCAATCTCAGTTCACTGCAAACTCCACCTCCTGGGTTCAAGTGATTCTCATGCCTCAGCCTCCTGAGCAGCTGGGATTACAAGTGCCTGCTATGACATCCGGCTAATTTTTGTATTTTTAGTACAGATGGAGTTTCACCATGTTGGTCAAATTGGTCTTGAACTCCTGATCTCAAGTAATCTACCCACCTTGGCCTTCCCAAAGTGTTGGGATTACAGGCGTGAGCCACCACTGTGCCTGGCCAACTCTTTTTTTTCTTGAGACAGTCTCACTCTGTTGCCCAGGATGGAGTGCAGTGGTGCGATCTCAGCTCACTGCAACCTCCCTCTCCCAGGTTCAAACAATTCTCCCACTTCAACCTCCCTAGTAGCTGGGACTACAGGCACACACCACCATGCCTAATTTTTTTTTTTTGTATATTTTTGGGTAGAGATAGGGTTTTACCACGCTGGCCAAGCTGGTCTCAAACTGCTTCCCTCAAGTGATCTGCCCATCTTGGCCTCCCAAAGTGCTGGGATTACAGGCCTGAGCCATCACACCCGGTCTAGTTTAGCTTTTAATCAATATTCAATTGTAATCAATATTCAATTTAATCAATATTCAATTGTAACAGGGGCTGAAACAACTTGGGATGAGAAGCAAATATCAGAACATTCACCAAGGAAGGGTATACAATGGATAAAAGAGTTTGACTTTAAGTAGTTTTACCTCTTCTTCTAAATCTACCACTTGCTGTTCCAGCTCACTCATTCGAGCTTTCTTTCGATCTCTGGCAGTCTGAGCTGCTACTCTGTTTTTCAGTTTCCTGAGAAGAGAAGGAATATACCACACTGAGTCATTTCAAACCTTATTTATGCCTTTATTTGAAAACTTGACCAGCTGGTGCTTTCATTTTTATTTACAGTATAAGATAGGCTAATGATAAAATACAGTCTTCTGTCAATCTAGCTCGAAGACCTGCTTTATTCTTTCCCATATTGCATCATGCGCCCACCTCAGACTCCTCCCCGTCACAGCACTAGGGCTGGACACACACACTATTCATCTTGCATCATAAAGAACTTTCCTCTTTCCCCATCTATTACCCCGCTGCTTCCTGTCTCCAACTCTCAACAGGATCTAACCTGACCTCATTAATCTAGGGAAGGCTGCAATCTTGCTATGACATCAACCCTGGGTCCCCAAGCCCAATTTAGAAAAGGGAGAGGCTGATGCCCCTCCCTGATCTCTAGTTTTGGGATCCTAGGCAATGCCCTGATGATGGGCTAGTGTCTGTTGGAGGAGACACTTCATAAATCACAAAAGGCACAATGATCACAGAAGAGTGAACATTTACGGACGACTAAATGCTAGGTATATGCAAGTCTCAATCTAAAGACCTCATGAAATAGGTTCCATTGTAAGAATGCAGACACTGAGCTAGACCAGTGAGCCTCCCAGAGCTCCCAGCCCTTCCAACAGCTGTTATTTCAGCTCCGCGCCTCTTCACAAATAGTAGTAAAACAAAACAGATTATTCGACTTCATGTCACAGCCCGAGTTCAGAAGGATGAGCCAGGGGTCTGGGGCCACAAAGCAAGAGGCCCGGAAGACAGGTGTCCGCATCCCCAGCTCAGGTCATCTCTAATGAGAGTTAAAAAGTACAGAAAAGAGGCCTGGGCCGCCCTGGGTTCCCGGCGCGGCGGATCCGGTCATTCCGGGGTTCCTGACCCGCCCCGCGACACGCTGGCACCAACCCGCCAGGCCCAAGGCACCACAGCCAGCCCTAGCCCCAGCCCCGACCCCTGCCGCTAGTCCCAGCCTCAGACCTGGCCCCAGATCCCGGCCCCTCGCCCACCTCCTCAGCGCCTTCTCCTCGGGGCTCAGGTGCGTGAGGCGCTGTCGCTTGCGCGCCTGGGGCGGTCCCCCGCTCCCTGCCTCCGGGCTAGCCCCTCTCTGGGCCGGCACCATGAGCGGCAGGGCCTGGCCGGCTGGGGCTCCGGCGGCGGAGGCGGGCTGCCCCGACAGCAGCAGTACTTTAGGGGCCCGGTCGGCCGGGCTCGGCGCGGCTGCCACCACCACCATAGCTGGAAACTACGCACCACGCGCCGCCGCCGCCGTCGCCGCCGCCGCCCAGCGGCCAGCCCCGCAGCGCTCGGCCTTTCTACGGTCGTGGCCCTACGCGATTGGCCAGCGTGGCGTGACGCGCGGCAGAGCTCGGCGTCCATTGGTCTGACCTGCCCGGCGGGGGGGCGTGTCGGGGGCGTGACTAGGGAGTCCAGCGTGGCAGCCTGCAGTCCCGGGCCAAAGGTATTTGGGGTCATTTTCCCCTGGGGTGACCGGCGGGAGCGTTGTAGAGAGGGTCTTCCACAAACGGATTTTCCCCGCCTAAGCGGACTTATTTCCATTCGGAGTGACAGAATTTAATTCCAAACCGAGAGATTTCCAGACTGACGAATTTTTAGCGGGACTGACAGAATTACCTCAGCCGGACATCTTATCTAGTGCGCCACTTCGGGCTCCGTGTGGAGCCGAAAGTCGAGATAGAGCGCAGTCCTGCCTTTGGGTTCGAAAAAAACCTGGACGGAGGTTTCAGTGAGCCGAGATCGCGCCACTGCACTCCAGCCTGGGAGACAGAGCGGGACTCCGTCTCAAAAAAAGAAAAAGAGGCCGGGCGTGGCTACCTGGGTTCTGATATCCCTTCAGATGTGGGGAAACTCATTCCTGGCCTCTGAAATGTTTTGGGAGAAGTCTTTGGAGGTGTCTTCTAGTTGAGACCTACAGCTTCATATTAAAAGACCTTGGGAAGCTGTAAGAAGCTCTCAGAAAAGTCAGGTCATGTCATGCCGTCTTTTACCTTTTTTTCTTTATGCTTTTTTTTTGAGACTGGGTTTCGCTACGTTGCCTAGGCTGGAACTCCTGGGCTCAAGCAATCCTCCTGCCTTGGCCTCCCAAAGTCCTGGGATTGCAGGTATGAGCCACAGCGCCCAGCCTCTTTTATTTATTAAGTGAACATTTATTAACACCAAGAGAATGTCTTGCACTGTGTAAGAAAGAAAGTGCTGGAGGACCCTTTTAGTCCAGCAGGGTGTAGTGAGTAACTGAGTAGAGAAAGCATAAGGTGTGGGATGAGGAAAAAAGGTTGATGGATTGCACGTTAGTCTTAGTTAATGGGATTTTGAAATTCACTTCCCCAGCTTGTTTTCAAGACTTTTATATTTTTGAGAAACACTTTAAGTCATACTAAAAACAATAATTTGACCCACTGCGGATTGCTGTCCATGAAATCTTGAACATGTGAGTCCAAACCCTTGGGCAGTTTCATATCCTGTCAGTAAGATAAGCCTGATAATTCTTGCATCAGGTGCCATCAGTGTTTTAAAACATTTACTAGACACCTGTGATGAGAGCTATAAAATATATAAAATACAAAGTTCTCTGTCTTTGAGGCCAAGTGCGTTGGCTCACGCCTGTAATCCCAGCACTTTGGGAGGCTAAGGCGGGCAGATCACCTAAGGTCAGGATTTAGAAACCAGCCTGACCAACATGGTGAAACCCTATCTCTACTAAAAGTATAAAAATAAGCTGGGCATAGTGGTGCATGTCTGTAATCCCAGCTACTGGAGAGGCTGAGGCATGAGAATTGCTTGAACCTGGGAGGCGGAGGTTGCGTTTAAGCCGAGATTGAACTGCTGCACTCTAGCCTAGGCGACAGAGTGAGATTCCATCTCAAAAAAAAAAAAAAGAGCTGAGATGGTGCCACTGCATTCAATCAATCCTGGTGACAGAGTGAGATCCTGTCTCAAAAGAAAAAATAAATGTATAAAACAAAGACTGAAATGATGAAAATGATTGATCCACAAATCACAATCGGAGACAAATACAACTCTCAGAATCAACAGAGGGAGCAGACAGAAAAGATTTGACCAGCACAACTTTCCTCTAGCCAAGGACCTATGTTTTTTCAACCAAGAAACATTCCCGCCTTTTTTTTTTTTTTTTTGAGACGAAGTCTCGCTTTGTTGCCCAAGCTGCAGTGCAGTGGCACCATCTCAGCTCACTGCAACCTCTGACTCTTGGGATCAAGTGATTCTCCTGCCTCAGCCTCCCAAATAGCTGGAATTACAGGCGCATGCCACCACGCCTGGTTAATTTTTGTATTTTTAGTATAGACAGGGTTTGACCATGTTGGCCAGCCTGGTCTGGAACTCCTAACTTCAGGTGATCCACCCAAGTTGGCCTCCCAAAGTGTTGGGATTATAGGCGTGAGCCACCGGACCTGGCGAAATCTTGATCTTTTCATTTATCTTGGGTAAATACCTAGAAGTGGAATTGCAATATCATAAGGTGAATACTATGTTTAAATTTTTCAGAAATTTAGCAGCTTTCCAAAGTGGCTATAGGTAATACCATTTTGCATTCCCACAAGTGACGTACTGCTTTTTTATGTTGCTATTGTAGATTGTTATTTAACTCTTTTATGATTGTCCAACTTTTCATTGTTTATGTTGTATGTTTTCCCAATCGGATTTCAACAAGCTCATTCAGATGCAGAAGCTATGGTTAATCATGGTTACATTTTTTGTGTGTTCTGTGTTTACAATAGTGCTGAGTACATACTAGGCATTCAATAAATATTTCTGAATGACTGTTGAATGGTTAGATTATCTGTAATATATATTTTTTTGAGATGGAGTCTCACTATGTTGCCAGGCTGGAGTGCAGTGGCATGATCATAGCTCACTGCAGCCATCAACTCCTGGGCTCAAGCTCAAGCAGTCCTCCTGCCTCAGCCTCCCAGGTAGCTAGGACTACAGGCAAAAGCCGCCACACCTGGCTTCCTGAACAGTTTTAAAATTTATTTAGTCAATAAACAGGGAGATGCAGAAATGAGTCAAAGAGCCTTCAAGAAGCACACAGTATGATGCAGAGATACAGACAGGTAACAGTGCTGCAGCTATTATGCTGGAAGTTTGTGGGGGACATGTGGGAACAAAGCAGGTATAGACTGATGTCTGACCTGACTTTAGAGCAGTGATCTCAACAGGGGAGATCTTGGCCCCCAGGGGACATTCTGCAGTGTCCAAAGACAATTTTGGTTGTCACAACTTGGAAGAGGATAGAGGTGCCACTGGCATCTGGTGGGCAGCGGCACCTCTGTCCTCTTCCAAGTTGTGACAACCCCATCTCAAAATAAAATAAAAATGGCTTGGGAGAAGAATAGGAAAATAATTCAGGAATTCTGGGTCCCTGATGCCATGATTTCAACACTCATTGTTAAGGACTCATGTGTTCTATGCCTTTGCTTGACATTGTGTTTTACAGATTCCAATGCTAGAGTCAAGAGGCAGATTCTGGCAAGGAAGTTATGTTGCTTATTGTTTTCAACATACCAATCAAAATGGAAAAGGAGGCCAGGCACGGGTGGCTCACGGCTGTAATCCCAGCACTTTGGGAATCCGAGGTGAGTGGATTCCAGGAGTTCTGAACCAGCCTGGGCAACAAAGTGGGACGCTGTCTCTACAAAAAATACAAAAATTAGCCAGGAGTCAGTGTGTGCCTGTAGTTGCAACTACTTGGAAGGCTGAGGTGGGAGGATCACTTGAGCCCAGGAGGTCAAGGCTGCAGTGAGGCATGGTAGTGTAGTGCCACTGCACTTCAGCCCGGGTGACAGAGAGAGACCCTGTCTCAAAAAAAAGAAGAAAAGAAGAAAAAAAAGGAAAAGGAATGCAAAGAGTTTAGGAAAACCTTTTATATTCTCACAAACAAAAATGAAACACTCTTAAATGATTTGGGAGAGAATGAAGAGGAAATTTCTATACAATATTTTTGTTTTCCTGATGGAATCAAAGTTGAATCAGTCTTGCCGAAAATGCAGTGTACACTTGTATACTCTTCTCAGTTCTAATTTCCTCTAGTGTTGTCATCTTAAATTATTGTGTTACATGTCATAACTAAGAAAACATCTTAAAAAAAAAAAAAAAAAGAAAACCACTTGAATGCATAGGACTTCATTATTCTCCAGAAATAGATAAAGTCATGTTGGTTGGCTAGGTCTATTGATCCTGTATTGCCAATTCTATTACTGTGATTCTAAAGAAAGACATTTACAAACCGTTCAAATAACGTTGAGCGCCGAGTGTGTGGGCAGGAAATCCTCTTGGTCATTTTGACGGGTATTGCCTTCAGTCCTGTGGCTGCCCACCCCTTTCTGGAAAAAAAGTTGCAAAACTTCCTGAAGTTCACTTGTATGCATTTGGGTTCTAAGAAATTCAGTACTTCTTTGGCACCTACAAAATGCTGCAGTTCATTTGCTCAGTCAATTAAAATGACACTAAAAGGGCATGACAACAAAAGGAAAAGATTCATTCAAAAAATGTGAAGATACTGCATGGCTCTTTTTCACTTGGCACTGACCTGGCTCTGCGTTTGGTTTTGCTTTTTTTTTTTTTTTTTTAAAGAAAGCACAAACTCTTCATTGTTGGTAACTATTCTTTATGCTGAGGTTCAAAGGTGGCAAGAGAAGCAAGTTTTATCTTGTTTGAAAGAAGCTTAGCCGGATGCTGTGGGTCACACCTGTAATCCCAGCACTTTGGGAAATTGAGGTGGGGGGATCCCTTGAACCTAGGAACTTGAGACCAGCCTGGGCAACATAGTGAGACCCCATCTCTACAAAAAATACAAAAAATTAGCCAGGCATGGTGGCATGCACCTGTAGTCCCAGCTCCTCAGGAAGCTGAGGTAGGAGAATCACCTGAGCCCAGGAAGTTGAGGCTACAGTGAGCCGTGATCATGCCACTGCATTCCAATCTGGGTGACAGAGTGAGACCCTGTCTCAAAAGAAAGAAGTTTAAGTGCCATAAGCCCCCTTCATTACTCTTATTTTGGCATAATTTAAATGTACAGAAAAGTTTTTTTTCTTTTCGTTTTTTTTTTTGAGAAAGTCTCACTCTGTCGCCCAGGCTGGAATGCAGTGGCGTGATCTCAGCTCACTACAACCTCTGCCTCCCAGGTTCAAGGTATTCTCCTGCCTCAGCCTCCCAAACAGCTGGGACTACAGGTGCCCACCACCACACCTGGCTAATTTTTTGTATATTTAGTAGAGATGGGGTTTCACCATCTTGGCCAGGCTGGTCTCAAACTCCTGACCTCAGGCGATCCACCCGCCTCAGCCTCCCAAATTACTGGGATTACAGGTATGAGCCACTGCGCCCAGCCAAATGTACAGAAAAGTTTCAAAGCTAGCACAGATAATTCTCATGCACCCCCTCACCCAGTTCCTGTTTCCCCTAACGTTATCAGCTTATACCACTATGGCATATTTGTCAAAACTGAGAAACCAACAATGCCACATTGCTAGGAACTAAACTCTAGTCTTTATTTGGATTTCGCCAGTTTTTCCTTTAATTACCTTTTCCTGTTCCAGGATCCTGCATTGGTGTTAATTACTTGGCTTCCGGATACACCTACTTTTGCAGATGTTTCATGATTAATTTCAGCAAACCATATTTATCTGAAGAGCTTAATTTACTCAAGTTCAATCTTCCCACACACACACCCTGGGGTTTTGACTCCAAAATGGCAACAGCTGATCCCTCCCTCCCCCTTTAGTGAGGTGGCTTAGCCTTTGGGTGACGCTGAGAATTTGTGCATGACCTGGCTCGTAGGAGACTGGATTTCCTGAGAATGATCTAGGGACTCTCAGCATTTAAAAAAATATCCATTGTTATTGTTTTCTTTTGTTTTGTTTTGTTTTGAGACAGAGTCTCACTCTGCCACCCAGGCTGGGGTGCAGTAGCGCAATCTAGCTCACCACAACCTCCGCCTCCTGGTTTCAAGTGATTCTCCTGGCTCAGCCCCCTGAGTAGCTGGGGCTACAGGCACCTGCCACCACACCTGGCTAATTTTTTTTTCGGTATTTTTAGTAGAGACGGAGTTTTGCTATGTTGGCCAGGCTGATCTTGAACTCCTGACCTTAAGTGATCCGCCCACTTGGCATCCCTAGTGCTGGGATTACAGACATGAGCCACTGCGCCTGGCCAAAATATCCTCTTATTTATGGTTGACTTTGCACACCTGATATTCACATGGGATAAGATAGCAAGCTGTGCTTTTTCCGTTCTTTCTTTTTTTTTTTCCCCATGGAAACAGCCAGGATTTATGTGGTTCCAAGAGCCACCTGGGTAAAATATAGACTCAACTCTGTTTTGGGGAATAAAGGTGATATGAGAAGAAAAATCCTTCAGAAACAGATGAGGAAGTATAATTATGTTGCTTCAGGGAACACTGGGAGATAAACCATTCATCTTCCATTCCCAGACCTTGTAAGAATAGTCACTGTAAAATGGGGCTAGAAGCATTGGCTTATGAAATAGACAGACCCTAGGTAGGTTTTCAGCTCCACCACATCCTAGCTAGGTAACCTTGGACAAGTTGCTTATCCTCTTTGAGCCTCAGTTTCCTCGTCTCCAAAATGAGGATAGAGCTTTGAATAAGATAATGTATTTAACACAGCACATGACATAGAGAAAATGCATAATATCCGTTAACTGTTATTATTACCAAAGGCAGTTCATCCTAATTACCAACAGGCATTCCCAAACTCTTCTTAGTCTATCATTAATCTCATCCTTTCTTCCATCTTTAGATATTTGGTAGCCAAGGGCTGGGTGCAGTGGCTCATGCCTGTAATCCAGCACTTTGTGAGGCTGAGGCGAGTGAATTACTTGAGATCAGGAGTTGGAGACCAGCCTGGCCAACATGGTGAAACCTCATCTCTACTAAAAATACAAAAATTAGCTGGGCATGGTGTCATGCACCTGTAGTCCCAGCTACTCAGGAGGCTGAGGTAGGAGAATCGCTTGAACCCAGGGGAGGTGAAGGTTGCAGTCAGCTGAGATTGTGCCACTGCACTCCATCCTGGGCAACAGAGTGAGTGAGACTCTGTCTGAAAAAAAAAACAAAAACGGTATTTGGTAGCCAAGAAGTTTGACAGTTCCCAGAGGTCTATGTGAAACAATGCGGTACCCATGTCTTCAAAATATGTCTAAGCATGTATAAAATTTGATCACTGGTCACAGCAGAAATGGGGTTCACAAAGCAGGAAAAATGTCACATTGATTGAATAAGCTTTCTCCAGTTGCCCCCTCCCCCAAACTGGAAACAAAATGCCCATCTGACCAATGAGTGGGCTGGACCTGGTCACAGGCTGCCAATTATCTCCCCTGTTAGTGTGACCTGGAATAAAATTCCCAGCAGAGGACAGCAAACATTTGCTGAGCACACAGACCTGTGACCCTACTACGTGAAATTCTAGAGGTAGGGTTTGAATTACACCATAACTGTGGGTTGGTGGCTTCTGGGGAGGTACTCTATAGTAAACAAGGTGTGTGAGGCAGTCAGGCCTGGGAAAGAAGAGGTTGGCATCTGCAGTTTGAAAATGTGAGTCTGCTGTTTTATTTTTATTTTCAGAGACAGCGCCTTGCTCTGTTGTCCAGGCTGGAGTGCAGTGGTGCAATCATAGTTGACTATTACCTCAAACTCCGGAGCTCAAGCAATCCTCCCGCCTCAGCCTTCCAAGCACGCTGCCATGCCCATCTAATTAAAAACAATCTTTTGTTGTTGTTGTTGTTGTTGTTGTAGAGATGGGAGTCTTGCTGTGTTGCTCAGGTTGGTCATGATTTCCTCGTCCCTAGTGATCCTCCTGCCTCAGCCTCCCAAGCACACCACTATACCTGGCTAATTAAAAAAATTTTTAATTTAGTTATTAATTAGCTTTCTTTATAACTGGCTTATTTTTATTTTTTGTAGAAAAGGGGTCTTGTTATGTTGCCCAGCCTGGTCTTAAAATGTGACTCTGTCGTTTTTATAAAACACAATCATTTTCCATCTGAAAACAAGTTGTATTTTCCAGCATAAAATTCCAGAATTATAGACTACAGTATAGTCCTTAGGACCCATAATGTGTTTCCAAAATAATACTTGGCAACTTCTGTACTCTCAATGATCTGTAACCTCTTGGAGTAGTGGAGAGGTTAAGCAACTTGCCCAAGGTTACCTAGCTAGGATGTGGTGGAGCTGAAAACCTACCTATGTCCATCTATTTCATAAGCCAATGCTTCTAGCCCCCACGTTACAGTGACTATTCTTACAAGGTCTGGGAATGGAAGGTGAATGAATGGAAGATGAATGGTTTCTCTCCCAGTGTTCTCTGAAGCAACATAATTCTACTTCCTCCTTTGTTCTTGTAGGTTTTTCTCTTCTCATATCCCCTACATTCACCAAAACAGAGTTGGGTCTATATTTTACCCAGCTGGCTCTTGGAACTGCATAAATCCTGGCTGTTTTCATTTTTAAAAAATTATGAGATTAACTACCAAACTTAAGCTGTAAGTTGTGGGTCAGCTCTTGACTCTACTAGAAAACCTTGAATAAAGCATTAACTTCTTTGAGAGCTTCCTTTTCTTTTCCTTCAGTGCTGTTGTTTGTTTCTACCGGAAAATGTGGAAATGTGCGTGAAAGCGACCTAGTAGAGTGCCTGGCCTACAGGAAGGAGCTTGTTGAATTTATAGTTCTGGGCTCCAGAACAAAGACGGCCCATCTTAGCCTGAGCCACTCTGACTTTGCTTTAGGAAATACTGCCTAGATATCTAAAGGAGAGTGATAGCAACTGGAACCAACTGTTTTTAAGGTCTGCCTGCCCACCAATAGCCCCCTCAGCACCTGGGAACAGTGTGTGGAGGTGCCTGGAACAGACACTGACTCAGGGGAGGTCTGTACAGAGATGGTGCGGATGAAGAAATGAATGCAGATTCTACAACAATCCAGAGATATGTGCAAGATGGGGGACAAGGGTTCTTTTGAGTCATGTTCTAGGTGACCAGGTGCCTTTACAACTCTAAGGATCTGTCAGTATTTTTTATTAGTACCTTATGGGATAAAGGAGTGAAGAAGACAGCTGCCTTGGATACAGCTTTGGGTGTGAATAAACATTTATCAAATTCAAGTGTTTCAGTAATGTCTTTAAAAATCATCTGAGCTAGCTGGGCACGGTGGCTCACGCCTGTAATCCCAGCACTTTGGGAGGCTGAGGTGGGTGGATCACCTGAGGTCAGGAGTTCAAGACCAGCCTGGCCATCATGGTGAAACCCCATCTTTAAAAAACAAACAAACAAAAAATCAGCTGGGCACCATGGCTCACGCCTGTAATCCCAGCACTTTGGGAGGCTGAGGTAGGTGGATCACGAGGTCAGGAGTTCGAGACCAGCCTGGCCAATTTGGTGAAACCCCATCTCTACTAAAAACACAAAAATTGGCCTGGCGTGGTGGCATGTGCCTGTAGTCCCAGGTGCTCGGGAGGCTGAGGCAGGAGAATTGCTTGAACTCGGGATGCTGAGGTTGCAGTGAGCTGAGATCGCACCAATGCACTCCAGCCTAGGTGACAGAGCAAGACTCTGTCTCAAAAAAAAAAAAAAAAAAAAAAAAGAGAGAAAAAGCAGATTTGTTCAGGATTGCTGGAAAGTGCATTATTTGATTATAAGTTTCACTTAAAAGTCTTGGGGAAGACCAGGCACGGTGGCTCATGCCTGTAATCCCAGTATTTTGGGAGGCTAAGGCAGGTGGATCTGTTGAGTTCAGGCGTCCAAGACCAGCCCAGGCAATGTGGTGAAACCCCGTCTCTAAAAAAAATACAAAAAACAGCTGGGCGTAGTGACAGCTACCCAAGAGGCTGAGGTGGGAGGAGGGAGGATGACTTGAGCCCAGGAGGTTGAGGCTGCAGTGAGCTGAGATTGTACCACTGCATTCCAGCCTGGGCAACAGAGTGAAACCCTGCTTTAAAAAAAAAAACAAAAAAAGTTTTGGGGGCCAGTGCGGTGGCTCACGCCTGTAATCCCAATACTTTGGGAGGCCAAGGTGGGTGGATTATGAGGTCAAGAAATCAAGACCATCTTGGCCAACATGGTGAAACCCCATCTCTACTAAAAATACAAAAATTAGCTGGGTGTGGTAGCACGTGCCTGTCTGTAGTCCCAGCTACTTGGGAGGCTGAGACAGGAGAATTGCTTGAACCCAGAAGGCAGAGGTTGCAGTGAGCTGAGATCGTGCCACTGCACTCCCGCTGGGCAACATAGTCAAAAAAAAAAAAAAAAAAAAAAAGGAAAGAAAACTGTTTTCAGCGATTTTCCCCAAGACTTTTTTTTTTTTTCGGGGGGCGGCGGCTGCCCCTGACCGAAAACACAGCTTTCTATTTTTTTTTTTTTAACTTATACATGTCAAGGAAGAAAACACAGCTTTCTAAAGGGACTTCTCTGGCCTGGTGCAGTGGCTCACGCCTGTAATCCCAACACTTTGGGAGGAAGCTGATGTAGGTAGATCACCTGAGGCCAGGAGTTTGAAACCAGTCTGGCCAACATGGCGAAACCCCATCACCACTAAAAATTTAAAAAATTAGCCGGGTGTGGTGACGCGTGCCTGTAATCCCAGCTACTCTGGAGGCTGAGGCAGGAGAATCTCTTGAACTCGGGAGGCGGAGGTTGTGGTGAGCTGAGATTGAGCCATTGCACTCCAGCCTGGGCAACAAGGGAGAAACTCTGTCTCAAAAAAATAAATAAAAAATAAAGGTACTCCTCTAATCTCGACTAAGGTAGAAGGGAGTGTCCCACACTCTCTCAGGTACCAGCATGAGAGGGAGGAGAACAATTTGCTTTTGTGCAGACTTGAGGTTCTCCTGAAATTCACCACCCTTCACCTGTGTTCAATCATTTGCATTCAATACTTTTTTATTTGGTGTCCAGAAGCTGGGTATGATTAGCCATTACAACTGCAATAAACTGATATTTCTAGCATCGTGATCATAACCACTGCCAGAAAAGCTTGAATTTGGAGTCATGGATTCATCCTGAACACTGCTGCCTTTATCTTGCTCTCAGGGGAGCAGAGCCAGAAGAGGAGAGAGACATGCAAATAGTTCCAATGCAGTGTTAATTGTAACCATGCCTAAGTGGTGATACTGAAGAAAGAGAAAGATGCTTAACTCCCCAAGGCCATCAGGGAAGACTTTATAAAGGAGAGGATGTTCAAATGGGCTTTGAAGGATGAGTAGGAGTTTGCACAGAATTTAGCTTCTATTCTTCTTGCCTCTTTTCCCTGCCAAAGAAGCCAGATGCCACCTGCACCTGAGACAGAATTTCAAGAAAGCAATAACAGTTCATCTGGTACTAAAAATGACTTGAAACTAAAGAAAAAAATATATTCAGCCTTAACACCTGCTACTGTCCCCAAGTCAGTATAAGAAGATCCTTCTAGATTTCTGTATATACTTATTTTAACTCTTATCCCTTGTCTCCTTCCTACCTTTGTGACATGGTAAAAAGCCCCATAAAACTGCATACCTCAACCATACCTTGGCTTTCTGTTTAAACTGCTCTCTGTAACCCGTAATGTGACAAGCAAGCAGTCCAAACCCAGGCCATCTTGGCCCCTGCGACTTGTAAGTTCCACCCTACCCAGACAATGTGTAAACAAATGCTTATTTTGACTTTTGTTAACCGCTTAAGAAACAATCAGAATG
>CAUYLG010017506.1:0-71017 GCA_963573385.1 Cacajao melanocephalus | reverse complement strand
CATAGGTACACACATGGCAGTGTGATTTGCTGCTTTCCTCCCCATCACCTATATCTGGCATTTATTACATACCTGCTGATGTCTCCCATATCTATCTATACACGGTTATTTTTCTGAGTTCCAGATACCTTGTCATCTGCCAATTGTACATCTGTACTCGAATGTCTTTCTAGTAGCTCAAATAACATGTCTAAAATTTTACTCATCGTTCATCCTGGAATGGAGAAGACTTCCATATTTCTACCAAAAATATGGTTAAGATGGTACCACTCATCCAGTCTCCAGTACCAAGAAACAGGGTCATCTTAGACTACTCCTTCCCCAAATCTACCACACCTAATTCCAAGATCCCTTGATTTTCCAACTAAATAGATCTTGCATTCATGCTTGGATCTATTAGTTCTTTTAAAATTCTTTTTTATATTTTTTAACATATTTATTTATTTATTTATTCTTTGAGACCGGGTCTCACTCTGTTGCCCAGGTTGGGGTGCAGTGGTGTGATCACGGCTCAGTGAAGCCTCCATCTCCCGGGCTTAAGTGATCCGCCTACCTCAGCCTGAGTAGCTGGGAGTATAGTTGCGCACCACCATGTCCAGCTAACTTTTTTATTTTATTTTTTACAAAGACAAGGTCTTACTATGTTGCCTAGGCTGGTTTCAAACTCCTGACCTCAAGTAATCCTCCTGCCTTGGTCTCTCAAAGTGCTGGGATTACAGGTCTAAGCCACCTTACCTGGCCTATCAGTTGTTTTTAGTGTAGCTCTGTATGTGTATTTGTAAAAAGATAGGAACACATGTGTTGTGTATGTGTAATGTGAGCTTTAAGTAAACCCAGAAATATTATCATTCCAGTCCCATTTATGCATACTGGCAGCTAACAGAGAGGAGAGAAAAAAATATAAAATCTTGGTTTGGTTTTATAAAGTAACACTAAATATAGTTATTTATGCAAACATTTACCATTTGTCCCATTATTCAGTAAAATAATGAATATCTGTGTTAGAGAATTTTGTTGCAAGCTTTATTCAGTTATGACTGATAACAATGAACTATTGTTGATAAGAATGTAACACTATGGTCAGATCACAATTTTTAGCACCTAGAAGAATCATTGATTACATTTCAGAAAAGAAAGTTTTGATAACAGTAGTCTCATGGTTGTCAAAGTTGAGTTCATCTCATTTTAGCTTGTAGGACTTGATTGCAGGTGGAATTGAATGAAATGAGAATGCCCAGGCAAGTTTAAAGGCAAAAGAGTCAAAAATCAGACCAATTATTGGCTCAAAGCAATTAATGTACATTTATTACATAATTACAGGACTCCCAAGTACTAGAATGCAGAGTTTCATGACTATAGAATAAGCACAATTTGGACCAAAATGCCTTGTATTAATAAAATCAAACGTCCTTATCCTGGAAAACACTGTCTGCTATTGTGGAGGATGCAAAGAGCTCCCATAAATATAATATGTTATAATTATCTTAAATATATCTATAAATACATATATAAATAATAATTTAAAAATAACATTTCATGTTTTGCCTTCTTCTTGAGGCCCAGCTTCAAGAAGTACTTTACCAAAATGACTTCCCTTATTAGCATAAAAAACTGTTGAGGCAGGAAGGCTTAGGTATTATTCCCTCCATTTTGAAAACAATAAAACTGAGGTCCCAGAAACTTATACTATTTAATTAAGAGTTCATTAGCAACTTAAAAGTAGAAGGCAAACAGCTGAAATGGAATCCTAGGTCTGTGGGTTCTCATTTCAACTGTTACTGTGCATATTTCTTAGTTTTCTTATGCCTTAATTTGCCCATCTATAATATTGGTAGAGTCTTTTTGGTAGCCACATTCAGTAGCTCTGGTCCTCCTAAGATTATTGTAAAGAATAATAATTAAAATGATTGGTACTATGCAAAGTATAGGGTGTTCTTTAAATAACAAACCACATTATATGTTAGTGTTGGTTCCACTAGATATTGCTCCTCTCTTACAAAGAGTGTAAACATTCATTTAGAATCACAAAGGCTCAGCACATGCTCAGCAAATGACTAACAGTAAAGGATTTAGCTTCTTTTTTTTTTTTTTTGAGACAGAGTCTCGCTCTATCGCCAGGCTGGAGTGCAGTGGCGCGATCCAGGCTCACTGCAACTTCCGTTTTCCGGTTTCAAGCAGTTCTCCTGCCTCAGCCTCCCGAGTAGCTGGGACTACAGGCACGCACCACCATGCCCGGCCAATTTTTTGTACTTTTAGTAGAGTTGGGGTTTCACCATGTTGGCCAGGATGGTCTCGATCTCTTGACCTCGTGATCCGCCCGCCTTGGCCTCCCAAAGTACTGGGATTACAGGCGTGAGCCACCGGGATTTAGCTTCTTTATGTACATGGTACATATAAACTGTCAACACTGCACAAGTGAGTAGACTCCAGAGCTAAGCCTGGTTTTCCAGTATCTGAAAGTCAGTGATAAAGGGTGGCCCTCTTGCCAAGCACACCAAACTGTCTTGCATTGTGGCAATAAGCAAATCTGGATGGGCAACTGATCTGAAGTAGCTCTTAGTTCCTTGAGTTTCCCAGAAGAAGAGGAGGTTGATCTCACTACTGGTGATGGTTTTGGGTATTTCAGGCATCTCCTATGCAGAAAAGAAGATAATTCAGTTAGAGAACGAGATGTTAGAAAAAGGACTAAAGCTCAATCCCTTGGCATTTGGCCTTCATGAGAAACAGCACTTTAGGACTATGGCTGTAACATGATGCTATAGGCCCTTCATTTATTTTTCATTCAGCAAATATTTATTACATCCTATTAGATGTGTGGCCATGTCTATCAATAAGAGTTGATCTCCTTATTTGATTGGTGAGAGATCTAAATTAGTTATGAAGATTGCCAATAACACTAGTATCTCACTGTATCCAGGCAGGTAGGAGTGAAACATTGTTTCTGTCCTGCCTTCAACATAGGCGTAAAGCATTTTGCATCAAATCTGAGCACTGGTGATTCTAAGCCCCCTAAACATTTTGATCTTTAAGTGAACAAATCATACCTTTGGGAAATCAATTTAGTATTTAGATGACATTTATCTCAGTAATTAAGTCAACAGTTGAAGGTTAAACACACACACATGCAAAATTCCTAAGTATATCAGTAGCTAAACTCTTTCGATATACTCTCCTTAGAATGTACTTTTCTTGTGAGTATGAGTAGAATTTAACAATACTTCTATGGAAAAATAGATTTCAAATTCCAAGTTGAGATGCTTCTTTCCTACTTTTTAAAGTCTAAAGCAGGTAAATATACTTTTGCGGCTTCCTTGGGGTTTCTGATGTCAGCAAGGATTTATTTCCCAAACCTATTCCTCTTCTAGTTTTTCCCTTATCAGTAAATGGTGTTTCTCCTCTTTCTTCTGTTGGTTCTGTCTCCAAAATATAACCCAATTCTGTTGCTTTCCACCTCTTTTCCTTACCCTATCCCCATGACTGCTGCTAAACCTCCTCATTGGGCTTTCTGCTTTCTCTATTGCCTTCCTTCTGATCTGTTTTCTATTTTAGGAAATATAAGTGAGGTCAGGGCATTTCTCTGTTTGAAATCCATTAATGGCTTTTCATTGTACCTCAAAAGAAATCCAGATGCAAGCTCTGCAAGCACTAGTCCCTACATATTTTTCCTCCTTCTCACAATGCCCCAGTTCCAGGAGTGCTTCTTCTGATCCTTGGAACTGTGCTTTACAATCTTGAAGTTGTAGGGCCTGGGTACATTCAGACCCCTCTGAATGTTCTACCCCGAAACTCCCAGCCATGACCCGCCCCCTCCTGTTGGCAGCTCTCATCTCACAAGGAGCACTGTTCTTACCACTTTATCTAAATAGCACTCTCTCTCTTAGCACCCTATTCTTTTTTTTTTTTTTTTTGCATCTTGCTCTTTTGTTAGTTGTTTGGGTTATCTATTTTCCATATCCTCGAGAAGACCAAGTTCTATGAGACCAGGGATTTTGATGCACCACTGTCTATATAGCTGTTGGCACTATGCCTGAAAAATAAAAGGCTATCAATGAATAATGCTAGTCTTTATTCATTGATATGAATAAGCTACTGCCCTACTCTGTGGACATCACTTGATTCAGGTAGAAAAACACAGGCAGGCACAATTTGTGTGTCACTTACAAATTGAGTCACCTACTTATCAGTAGAGAAAACATCTAAGGTTATAGTTTGTGTGTGTGTGTGTGTGTGTGTGTGTGTGTGTGTGAGGGGGAAAGTGGTAGTAGAGATAGGGCTGGGATGAGGAATTATGCTGACATCAATGCAGAGAGAGGGGCACTGGAAGAAGCAAGGCCCATTTTGGGACTTGGCTCCGAGCCTTTTGCTTTGTGCCCATTGGCAAGTGATTAATTCTCTCCGATCTCAGTTGGCTTATTTGAGTTCTTGGAGGCAGGCCACATTGTCCTAATGTCTAATATCATGTAGGTCAGATAATAGATGTCAGTAAAGATCAATGGAATAAATGGATGCCCTGGGATGGGAGGTGAACAGGGTCAGGCAAGGAAAGGAAAAAGAAAGAAGAAGGTAATTTATCTCTTATTTACTTTTGCCACGTCTATTATATTTTCTTACAGATCCTGCCTAGGCATGCCTCTGGAGTCAATGGGAGTGGGGTGGGCAGGTGGGGGCTGTGGTAGGAAGGAAAGAGGACGGTGTCACCTTGTTAGGGGTATCTGCCTATTGAGCTTATTTATAAACATATGAGATGTAAATGAGGGTAAGGTGGAGACAAAGGGAAACTGACCTTCAGCAACACCGGTTGGTTTTCATCTTGGGCACTCACATACAATCGAGTTTTTGAGATTCTTAGAGTCACATAATCTTTGTCATCATCCTTTGATGATATATAAGCATCCATGTCAAATTTCGCTGGTGAAGAGAAGAACCAAAAAGGAAGTAAATTCATTGTATTTGTATAAAATCAAGTGTTGATGTAGATTGTGTGTGTGTGTGTGTGTGTGTGTGTGTGTGTGTGTGTGTGTGTGTGTAGTTAGGTCCCTACTTATGGTGTAAATACCTAGAAGTCAGGAATGGAATTCTATACATCTTTGTATCCTTCACAATGTCTGCCACACTCACCGGGCAGGTAAATACCTGGTTAATGTTCTTAGAATTTTCTACATTGAATGAATTCTTGGGGACTGAATAAGTGTTGAATCTCTTATAATTTCATTGCTGGGATAAGACCTTGTAATTTCTTTTTTTTTTTTTTTTTTGAGATGGAGTCTCACTCTGTCACCCAGGCTAGAGTGCAATGGCGCGATCTCGGCTCACTGCAACCTCTGCCTCCCAGGTTCAAGCAATTCTCTTGCCTCAGCCTCCTGAGTAGCTGGGATTACAGGTACGTGCCACCACACCCCACTAATTTTTGTATTTTCAGTAGAGACGGGATTTCAACCTCTTGGCCAGGCTGGTCTTGAACTCCTGACCTTGTGATCCACCCGCCTTGGCCTCCCAAAGTGCTGGGATTACAGGCGTGAGCCACTGTGCCCGGCCAAGACCTTGTAATTTCTTAGATCATGAGTTTACAATGACCTAACATGTATCATAGGTTCCTAAACCCTGACCTAACATGGAGGAGTTTAGGAACATATGACATACTCATATGTTGCTAGTGATACTGAAAAGTAGTTCGGTTTTTACTAAGAGAATAAAGTTTAATAAGAACTGTCAAATTATCTATGCCCATTAATCTAGGCATTCAACTTTGAGATATGCTCCAAAGAAATCACCAGATAGGAGAAAAAACAATAATATATACAAGGATATTTGCAACCAAGCTATTTAGAGTAAACCCAAGGGACCAACATAGCAACATGAATGAATTGTCTAGTGCCATTAAAAATCACAAATACATATATGATGTCAATATTGGGAAAATTGTGGAAATAATATTGAGTAGGAAAATAGAACACAAAATAATTTGTAAATGTAGAGTTGAAAGCATGTTAGCTAAAGTGTATCCAATCAGAAAAAGTCTTGCTTGTTTATTGCAAAGTTGCCTCTCTGCACCTTTGAAAATATGTATACTGTTGACATGTCCTGAAAATAAAACATGTCTGCCATGAAAATTGCATGTGTGTGATAAAAGGTTTTGGACACTAAACTTCATCCTTTTGGCCGTATTTGTAGCTTATTGGCGGTTTTGCCCCATGAATATGTTATCAGAGATAATAAAGACCTTCCTAGTTTGGTGTTACTTGTGAGAGTGATCAATAGACTTTTTAAAGGAGAGCAGTTCTTCTTCATTGGCTTCTGGGTAAATCTAAGAAAGTCATTTAATATGTCTGACAGTCAGTTTCCTCAGTTTTAAAATTGGGGGTAAGAATGTCTGAAAGAACCAAGGAGGCAGAGTCCATCAGCAAGCTCTGTGCACGACTCTGTACTCTCAAAGATAGGAAACTTCTCCCTGGTGGGACTTCCACATTTAGTTGAAACTTCTGCCCTGGCTTGGGATTTTAACAGGGTCACTGTGCTTCAAGCTATTCTAGAATAATTGTGCAACACAGGACTCTGAAGAGGTGTGTTTTTTGCAAGCAGAAAGATTGTAATAAATAAATAAGTAAATGAAAGGAGGGGAAGGTGACAGAAATGTCTAATGCTATTTTAATATACCTGCTTCATCCAGATTTTGTAATGCAGTAGTCATGAGGTGCTGATCGTTGGTCCGAATTATACTTTGATGATTGAGGGCGACATTCAGGATGAATTGGTATTTCCTGGTCTTATTAAAGTTGTATTTTACATTGCTCAGGAAGCTGAAAGGTGCTGACCTGGGCTTGATGATGTCTAAAACCATGATCACATGTTCTGATTAATGTCTTTGTACAAACACAGATGATATACACACTCTAATACAAGCAGGGGAAATAGTTCTGGAGGGGACATTAGGAATATTCCAATCCAGCTGAGGAAGCAGAGAGAAGTAAAATCACCCAGTCAGCAGCAGAATTTTTTTTTTAGGATTATCCTTATTGTTATTTATGTGCTTCTTTTTAAACTTCAATTCCTCAGGCAATAGTTTTGTTGATTTTAAAAAAGACTATTTGTGCAACTTTCTCATTTTTCATTGTTTGGGTGTTTCTAACTGATCAGGAAAACTACCAGCATTTCCCATCTATGTTTTCAAATGAATACACTCTGAGAAAAAAATGAATGCATTAAAAATCATTATATTTGCACTGAGAGTAAAGATCCACCACCTTTCTGCAAAGTGGCATATATAAATAGCATCACAAATTATCATGGCACTGGGAAATTCTACTTCTAGAAATATATTCTAAGGAAATAAAGGGTGAGAGAAATGAATATTTATACAGATGTTCATTGTTGCATTGCTTATAATGGTGAAAAATGGGCACCCTAAAATGATCTTGATACATTGTTGAGTAAGAAAAGCTGGATATAAAGTTGTAAATAGTGTGATCTTAATAATATTAGACATATTTGTTCACATGTGGGTATTTGTATAGAGAAGACTTTAAGGAAACAGTGCTGGCAGTAGTAAACTCTCAGTGGCAATCTGAGTGATTATCATTTTTTTGTATTTTGTTACATTTTAAAACCTAGGTGAACGCATGTTATTGCTTAAGTATTATCTTAAAAACAGGAATATTGGGTTTATAGTTCATGTAGAGGCTTCTACAGTAAAGGCATGGAAGAGAAGCCATGATTTTTATATTCAGGCAAAACTGAATTAGATTTGAGGCCCTCTCACTTACAGATGTGTGCCGTTGGGCTGTTTACCTATCTCAATGAGCTTGATTCCCTTTTAGGTAAAATAAGAAGGTAGGATTCTTGTGAGGTTTAGACATAATCCAGTCATTAATAAATTAGTATTGCTGGTAGTATTCACACAGGTAGTAGTAGTAGTAATAATAATAATCGCTAACATTTATTGGGTGCTTACTAGGTACCAGACATTATTCTAATCCAGAAGTTAGGGAATGTTGACTCATTTAATCTTTTCAACAGTCAGGAGGACCCAGCTAGCTCAGTCTGTATAGCATGAGACTCTTAATCTTTACAATAATCCAATGAGTGGGGGACTCTGATTATCTCCATTTTATAGTAGAGGAAACTGAATCACAAAAGATTATGTAACATGCTCAAGGAGGCATAGTTAGTATGAGAGGACCATAGCTTGTAAGTGGTGTTAATACTGCTTTCTCCTGAAAGGCTAAAAGTCACACAACCTTTACAATATGGACAAGAAATAAGGCTGTGAGCAAGTATTCTAGATTCAGGCCACTGTTCATCTCTCCCTCCTGGAGAAGGATAAAAATTAATTTATCTTCTATATAGTTACCAGACTAATGCTTGGTTGTTTTCTTGTTATTCTGACTCCAGGTTTTTTTTTTTTCCTGTATATTCTATTGTTACCACTTAAAACTTGAAAGTGGGATGCAATCCAAGATGGCCAAATAGGAACAGCTCTGGAGTGCAGTTCCCAGCTAGAGCGGTGCGGAGGGTGAGTGCTCACACTGCCCACAGACCGGAGATTCCCGGGCCAAAAAGCACCATGGGTTTTCAGCACGGCGGTTTCAGCCGGTGCCACATCTGTGCACAGAAACTCACACAAGTCTGGGCTGCCTTTTTGGCTGGTGCCTGGAATGCCTGGGAGACAGAGCCGGCCATTCAACTGAAAGAGAGGGGGCTAAGACAGGGAGCCAGGGGATCTCGCTGGGCGAGTACCACCCCCACAAAACAAGCAATCTGAAAAGGTCTGGACTGAGTTTCATAACAAGCACAGCTGGACCCAGGACCGTCCAGCTCAGTGGGGGAAAGGGCACCCCCCAACTACCGAGGCAGTTGACCACAACTGAGGCAGTTCACAAAGCAGCTGGGCAGAGCCTGCAGCAGCTCAGCAATGCCTCTGCTGGCAGATGTTGACTAGACTACTCCGGCGGGGCAGGGTGTCTATAAAGACAAGGCAGCAACACAGCAGGGACTTATAAATAAAGCCGATCTTCCTAGGACAGAGCACCTGGGAAAAGAGGTGGTTATGAGTTCAGCTGCAGCAGACTTAAAAGGTACCGGCCAGCAGCTCTGCATGGAACAGCCGAGCTCCCAGCACAGCACTTGAGCTCCTATAAGGGACTGACTGTCTCCCAGCAGCTCCCCGACCCCTGTATACCCAAAGAGACACCTCATAAAGGGGAGATCAGGCTGACATCTGGGGGGTACCCTTCTGGGACGAGGATAGCAGAGGAAGAAACCTGAAGCAACCCTTGCTGTTCTGCAGCCCCCGCAGGCGATCCCCAGGTGAGCAGGGTCTGGAGTGGACCACCAGCGGTTCTGCAGCAGAGGGGCCTGACTGTTAGAAGGAAAACTAAGAAGCAGAAAGAAATAGTTTCAACATCAACAAAAAGGACACCCACTCAGAGACTCTATCCGAAAGTCACCAACTACAAAGACCACAGGTAGATAAAACCACTAAGATGGAAAGAAACTAACCCAAAAAGGAGGAAAACACCAAAAACCGGAACGCCTCTCCTCCTCAAAGGGATCACAACTCCTCACCAGCGAGGGATCAAAGACGGATGGAGAATGAATTGGATGAATTGACAGAAACAGGCTTCAGAAGGTGGGTAATAACAAACTTCTCAGAGCTAAAAGAACATGTTCTAACCCAATGCAAAGAAACTAAGAACCTAGAAAAAAGGTTAGATGAGGTGCTAACTAGGATAAACAGCTTAGAGAAGAATATAAACGACTTGATGGAGCTGAAAAACACTGCACAAGAACTTCGCCAAGCATACACAAGTTTCAATAGCCAAATCGATCAAGCAGAAGAAAGGATATCAGAGATTGAAGATCAACTCAATGAAATAAAACAAGAAGGCAAGAATAGAGAAAACAGAGGGAAAAGAAATGAACAAAGCCTCCAAGAAATATGGAATTATGTGAAAAGACCTAATCTACGTTTGATAGGTGTACCTGAATGTGATGGAGAGAATGAATTCAAGCTGGAAAACACTCTTCAGGATATTATACAGGAGAACTTCCCCAACCTAGCAAGGCAGGCCAACATTCAAGTCCAGGAAATACAGAGAACACCACAAAGATATTCCTCAAGAGGAGCAACAACAAGGCACATAATCGTCAGATTCACCAGGGTTGAAATGAAGGAAAAAATGCTAAGGACAGCGAGAGAGAAAGGTCAGGTTACCCACAAAGGGAAGTCCATCAGATTCCCAGCGGATCTCTCAGCAGAAACTCTACAAGCCAGAAGAGAATGGGGGCAAATATTCAACATCCTTAAAGAAAAGAGCTTTCAACATAGAATTTCACATCTAGCCAAACTAAGCTTCATAAGTGAAGAAGAAAGAAAATCCTTTATGGACAAGCAATTGCTGAGATATTTCATCACCATCAGGCCTGGCTTACAAGAGCTCCTGAAAGAAACACTAAACAAGGAAAGGAACAACCAGTACCAGCCACTCCAAAAACATACCAAATGGTAAAGACCATCGACGCAGTAAAGAAAATGTGTCAACTAATGGGCAAAACATCCAGCTAGCATCAAAATGGTAGGGTTTAAATTCACACATAACAATATTAACCTTAAATGTAAATGGACCAAATGCCCCAATCAAAAGACACAGACAGGCAAATTGGATAAAAAGTCAAAACCCATCAGTGTGCTGTATTCAGGAAACCCATCTCATGTGCAAGGACACACATAGGCTCAAAATAAAGGGATGGAGGAAGATTTATCAAGCAAATGGAGAGAAAAAAAAACAGGAGTTGTAATCCTAGTCTCTGATAAAATGGACTTTAAACCAGCAAAGATCAAAAGAGACAAAAATGGGCATTACATAATCGTAAAAAGATCAATGCATCAAGAAGAGCTAATGATCCTAAATATATATGCACCCAATACAGGAGCACCCAGGTTCATAAAGCAAGTTCTTAATGACCTACAAAGAGACTTAGACTCCCACACAATAACAGTGGGAGACTTTAACACCCCACTGTCAATATTAGATGGATCAACGATACAGAAAATTAACAAAGATATCCAGGACTTGAACTCAGATCTGGACCAAGCAGACCTAATACACATCTACAGAAATCTCCACCCCAAATCCACAGAATATACATTCTTCTCAGCATCACATGGCACCTACTCTAAAATTGACCACATAATTGGAAGTAAATCACTCCTCAGCAAATGCCAAATAATGGAAATCATAACAAACAGTCTTTCAGACCACAGTGCAATCAAATTAGAACACAGAATTAAGAAACTAACTCAGAACTGCACTACCTTCTCTTGGAAACTGAACATCTGGCTCATGAATGTCAACTGGATAAACACTGAAATGAAGGCAGAAATAAAGATGATCTTTGAAACTAATGAGAACGAAGACACAACGTACCAGGATCTCTGGGACACATTTAAAGCAGTGTCTAGAGGGAAATATATAGCAATGAATGCCCACCAGAGAAGCAAGGAAAGATCTAAAATCAACACCTTATCATCAAAATTGAAAAAGCTAGAGGAACAAGATTAAAAAAACTCAAAAGCTAGCAGAAGACAAGAAATAACTAAGATCAGAGCAGAACCGAAGGAGACAGAGACACAAAAAATCCTTCAAAAATTCCATAAATCCAGGAGCTGATTTTTGGAAAAGATCAACAAAATAGACCGCTATCCAGATTAATAAAAAAGAAAAGGGAGAAGAATCAGATGCAATAAAAAATGGTAAAAGGGATATTACCACTGACTCCACAGAAATACAAATTACAATCAGAGATTACTACAAACAACTCTATGCACATAAACCAGTATACCTGGAAGAAATGGATAAATTCCTGGACACTTGCACCCTCCCAAGCCTAAACAAGGAAGAAGTTGAAACCTTGAACTGACCAATAACAAGGGCTGAACTTGAGACAGCAATTAATAGCGTACCATCCAAAAAAAGTCCAGGTCCAGACAAGTTCACAGCTAAATTCTACCAGACTTACAAAGAGGAGCTGGTACCATTCCTTCTGAAACTATTCCAAACAATCCAAAAAGACAGAATCCTCCCCAAATCATTTTATGAGATCAGCATCATCTTGATACCAAAACTCAGCAGAGACTCAACAAAAAAAGAAAAAAAAATAGTAAAAGCTATTTATGACAAATCTACAGCCAATATCATACTGAATGGGCAAAAACTGGAAACATTCTCTTTGAAATCTGGCACTAGACAAGGATGTCCTCTGTCACCACTCCTATTCAATATAGTATTTGGAAGTTCTAGCCAGAGCAATCAGGCAAGAAAAAAAATATAGGGTATTCAATTAGGAAAGGAGGAAGTCAAATGGTCTCTATTTGAAGATGACATGATTGTATATTTAGACGGCCCTATCATCTGAGCCCCAAAATCTCCTTAAACTGATAAGCAACTTCAGCAAAGTCTCAGGATACAAAATCAATGTGCAGAAATCACAAGCATTTCTATACACCAATAACAGACTAACAGAGAGCCAAATCACGAGCAGACTCCCATTCACAATTGCTACAAAGAGAATAAAATACTAGGAATACAACTAACAAAGGATGTAAAGGCCCTCTTCAAGGAGAACTACAAACCACTGCTCAAGGAAATATAAGAGGACACAAACAAATGGAGAAACATTCCATGCTGGCCATACTGCCCAAAGTAATCTATAGAGTCAATGCTATCCCCATCAAGCTACCAATGACCTTCTTCACAGAACTGGAAAAAACCACCTTAAACTTCATATGGAACCAAAAGAGAGCCTGCATAGCCAAGACAATCCTAAGCAAAAAGAACAAAACAGGAGGCATCATGCCACCTGATTTCAAACTATACTACAAGACTACAATAGTCAAAACAGCATGGTACTGGTACCAAAACAGAGTTATAGACCAATGGAACAGAACAGAGGCCTCAGAGGCAACGCCACACATCTACAACTATCTGATCTTTGACAGACCTGACAAAAACAAGCAATGGGGAAACAATTCCCTGTTTAATAAATGGTGCTGGGAAAACTGGACAGCAGTGTGCAGAAAGCAGAAACTGGACCCCTTCCTGACACCTTACACTAAAATTAACTCCAGATGGATTAAAGACTTAAACATAAGACCTAATACCATAAAAACCCTAGAAGAAAACCTAGGCAAGACCATTCAGGACATAGGCATAGGCAAGGACTTCATGACTAAAACACCAAAAGCATTTTCAACAAAAGCCAAAATAGACGAATGAGACTTAATTAAACTCCAGAGCTTCTGTACAGCAAAAGAAACAATGATTAGAGTGAACCGGCAACCAACAGAATGGGAAACAATTTTTGCAATCTACCCATTTGACAAAGGGCTAATATCAAGAATCTACAAAGAACTAAAACAGATTTACAAGAAAAAAAAACAAACAAACCCATCCAAAAGCGGGAGAAGGATATGAACAGACACTTTTCAAAAGAAGATGTATATGAGGCCAACAAACATATGAAAAAATGCTCATCGTCACTGATTATTAGAGAAATGCACAGCAAAACCACATTGAGATACCATCTCACACCAGTTAGAATGGCTATCATTAAAAAATCTGGAGACAACAGATGCTGGAGAGGATGTGGAGAAATAGGAACACTTTTACACTGTTGGGAGTGTAAACTAGTTCAACCATTGTGGAAGACAGTGTGGCACTTCCTCAAGGACGTAGAAATAGAAATTCCATTTGACTCAGCAATCTCATTACTGGGTATATACCCAAAGGATTAGAAATCATTCTATTATAAAGACATATGCACATGTATGATCATAGTGGCACTGTTTACAATAGCAAAGACCTGGAACTAACTCAAATGCCCATTGATGATAGACTGGACAAGGGAAATGTGACACATATACACCATGGAATACTATGCAGCCATAAGAAACGATGAGTTCATGTCCTTTGTGGGGACATGGATGAATCTGGAAACCATCATTCTCAGCAAACTGACACAAGAACAGAAAATCAAACACCAAATGTTCTCACCACAGGTAGGTGTTGAACAATGAGAACACATGGACACAGGAAGGGGAGCATCACACACTGGGGTCTGTTGGTGGGGGCCAAGGGAGGGACAGAGAGGTGGGAGGTTGGGGAGGGATAACATGGGGAGAAATGCCAGATCTAGGTGATAGGGGGATGGAGGCAGCAAACCACATTGCCATGTGTGTACCTATGCAACAATCCTGCATGATCTGCACGTGTACCCCAGAACCTAAATTACAATAAAATTAAAAAAATAAAAAATTAAAAAAACCTTGAAAGCAAGGATATTATTGTGCTCGACCCCTTACCTTCTTCTATGTCATTGGCGATGGCCTCCAGGTCATCATCAGTGATGGATTGGTTTAAACTCAACCGTCTCTTCTTCAGAACCTTCCCATTGGTCGACACTATCACCACACTCTCCTTGAAGGTAAGCTTGGATGTCTTAGAGGTTTCAGAGATACTCAGAGACACAGATTGATCCATGCATTCTTCATGGAGTGAGCCATAGTTTACAACATAGAAGGATTTCTATTATGAAGGAAAACAGAAACTGAGAGGCTGTCCATGGTCAGGGAATGAAAGTCCAGTCAACAGGTGCTGTATTCAACAGATGTAGTGAGAAGGGTCTCCATTCTGGACTTAGGTAACTCGTGTTTCATTAGGCTTCCCTCCTTCTCTCCCCCCTCTCTCCCTTCTGTCTCACCTTCCTTCCTCCTTTTCCTCCAGGATAAAGAGATGTATGATTTCTTAGGAGGACTTTTTTCATTTATTTGCATGCTCAAAAATGAGATGTTGTGACTAAATAGGTTAACAATGATTGTAGTGAGTGTTAGCTTTCCAATTAGTTCCCTCTCGGGAGGTTAAAAATCTACTTAACAATGCTCAAAATATTTTAGAAATACTTTTTTGGGGACAGCTTTTAAAGCCAGTACTGAAGACATACCAGGGAGTACTTATACTGTCTATTTGTGGTCTCCAAACAGCATAACACAGCTTGGTGAGTGGCTGTAGATTTCTCACTTTCAATTGGCTTGTTTCCTGTCCCTCAGCTTCACGTTTGGAGACTTTCTCTAACCTCCGATGCTGGTGTCAGAGAGGACAACCACAACACATTATGTTAGGAGACAGATCCCTGGTGAAGCAGCTTGTAGGGCCTGTCAGGATGTCATAACTAACATCCCGAAGCCAGGATGATGAAGCCAGGAAACTCTAGTTCTTAGGGATTTGGGATAGTTCTGCTCTGTTCCAGGAGAAGCCAATGCACTTCAACTATTAGTTTAGAGAGGCAGCTGGTCTCAGAATGAAGAAAGGCAGGTCTCTGGACCTCTAGTGAGGGTAAAACAAACACATCTAAGATTCCAGCCATTTCTGTTCTCTTTTGATGAAGAAACTACTGTGTAAGAATAGCAGTCCCATGAGAATTACAGTTATTGCTTACCTGATTCAGAGAGAGATGATCAATGGAGGAACTGTACTCTTCATTTTCACTGTCAAAATAAGATGGTGAGAATGTAATTCTGTTTGTTATGTCACTGTGGTCTCTGGCCAACACATTTTAATAGCCATGTTAGTTGTGGGTCACATGTAGACACACGACCATTACTGTCATCTTTGAAATTTAAGGACTTCTATACATACACATAGGTAGAGTAATTCATACCTTACTAATCTGGACTTAGTAGTCATCAAGACAGGCTTTGAGCTTTACCTGTGCTTTATCTATAAAAATTGGACTTGGCTAACAAATTGAAGAATTTTAATTGAAGTTTATGGAAGAATGTTAAGCTCCTTAAGAGAAAAGAAAGGCTTTTGAAGCACTTTGTTTTATTTTAACTGAATAGATTATATATTACACATTGCTTTCATTACACATATTTAATAATTTATACTTAGCAAAATATCCAGGCAAAATTTGACAGCCTCTTTTGTGTTAGTATTTACCACAGATAATGGAAACATCATGTTAGTTTAACACGTTCTGTAATTTTAACTTTGTGTTCCTTTACCTTTCTTCTACATCTGAGTGAGGTTTGTCTGTGTATGTGCGTTCATGTGCCCAGCTTGCTGTGGAGCCGTTTCCTGTTCCTGACTGAGATCAAGTTTTCCTGAGAATGGGTTTTCTGTCAGTCCAGTAAAACTTATTCTTGTATCAGGGCATGTGATCTCAACCGAGGCTGTGTCTAAGTCCATGTTGAAATTCATGTAGGACTCAGCAGCACTCAAAAATAATTTTTCTAAAATTGCGGTCTCCCTGCCAATGTCATCTCAGTTTAACATGCTGAATGCTTAGTTTTTCTGGGTCTTTTCTGAACCTGATCTGACTTCAGGACTAGTACATATCTCTATAGCCTCTGCCAGCCTGGCCCCATGCTGGTCGCTGCTATGCTTAGCTGGATTCTGGTGGGCCTTGAAACCCTCGTTAAATCACAAGAGATAAATCTTATTTCTTACCTGTAACAGTTCTTGAGATCTTCAAACAGGTCTGGAACTTTGGCCATCTTGACTTCTGCAATAAAGAACACCAGTGGCCGTCAGCCCAGCAGCCTCTAAACAAGATGCCTGTGAGGACAGCCCCTCTTCATGCTTTTTGCAAACTTTGTTGAATGACTTAGTCATGTCCAGCATTTTCTCCATTCTTCTAGCTCCTTTGAATTAGTTTGCTATGTACCTGTTTCCTCTATTAGATCGTAAACTTCTTTCAGAATGTTTTATTTACACTGGTATTCCTTAAGTGTCCAACCCAATGTACTGCACAGAACAGGCATTCAATCAATGAAAGTTTGAAGAGGTTACAAAAACACCACAAGAATAAGATATTTGCCTTACACAGAGGTAACAGAGAGACAGAGTTGGAAATGCTCAAATTTCTCCTAATAACTTTGGGTAGTAGAGATTCCCTCCCATGAGAAACCTCAGTTGTATTCACCGATGCCCTCACAGGAAGCTAGTTCTGCCATCCCTCAGTGAAACGAATCAGTCCTTATCAGTAAAATGAGAGACTCATTTTCTAAAATCTGTCTGCGATTCTAGCTCACACACCAAACCAGGGAGGGACAAACAAAGAAAGGAGAGCCTGTAGCTTTAGAGAAGGCAATGTAAGAGAAAACAGCCAGGGAGAAAAACAACAACAACAGAAAATACTTTAATAGCCAGAGATGTGAGGACAATACCTTTGCTGACTCGAACGCCAATGAAATGACTCCCTCTCTGGCTGGCAGCTTAAGCCTGAGTCAGGCTTCTTCGCCTTTTGTACAAAGTCTCAAGTAGGCGTGGCTACAAAGTGAGTTGTCAAGCGGGGGAATTTACGAGGAAGAATTCAGTTTTGTGTTTTTGATACTGGCTAAAATAATGAAAGATGGCATAACGGATGTTATTGTTGTTTGAAGATAATCCAGAAGTTATTGACTTGGTTCATTTGTCCACTGCTTTGCTTTATACAAACATGTAGTCTTACAAAAAGGGAAGCACAGGAAACTTACCAGGTTTCTAAGAGGAAGGGAGAAATCCTGAAATCCGAAGTCAAGGGTTTAGATTTGAAGAGGAATTTATTAATAATAATAGTTCTAATAGTAGCCGTAGTTGTGTTCTGGCTGAATTTGTTGATTGTGCCCTAGGGTTGAATGTGAATTGGCAGAATACTTGGCGGCTCCTGGCAGCTTTTGAGAGAAAATGAGCCATCTTTTCTGAAGAGGGAAGTTGCTTGATTAAGGTATAAATCACCTCAGAGTATGGGGTGACAAGCTCCTGGTTAGGACACGGTAGAGAAGAGAAAGGTGATATTTGACCACAAAGAAGTCTTGATCCTCTTACTCCTCTGAATACTGTCCACACATTTCCTACAGAGGGGACAGAGAACTCTCTGCCCTGGCCCTGTTACAGTAAAGTAGCCCTCTAACAAGGACCAGAGAGAAGTCTGGTCTTCTCTAGGATATGCCCAAAGTGTGTCTTCAGTAGATACACCACGGCGTGTGCGAGCCCCAGGAGTTATGGTCAAGGCCCCAGCCAGAAGCCAGTGGCTAAGTTCGGAATGGAGGTCAGGAGAAAGGAAGACATGGATTTTTACATATGAGACTTCAATGGTGTTGCCTGGTCACTATTATTAAAGAATTTCTTCATTTTTATAATTCCCATGGCCAGCCTAGTTCAGGTGGCAGAACACCAGGCTCTTAGCAAATGAACGTTTCGGGTTCCCAGTTGGAGTTTAAGCCACGTACATTTTTAAATAAAGGCAATGAACTAGGTGTGGCGGCATGCTCCTCTAGTCCTAGCTATTCAGGAGGCTGAGGCAGGATGATCACTTGAGTCGGGGGTTCGAGTCCAGCATGGGCAACATAGTGAAGCCCCTATTCTAAAAAATAACAAACGAACAAAGGAAATGGATGGAAGAACAAGGTAGAAGAGAGAAAAAAAAATTAAAGAGAAAGGCAAGGCACTGAAACATGGTACAGAAAAGCAAAAAAGCATGGATCTGGGAGTAGAGTGGCTTGTGTGAGTTGGATAAAGTATTCTCTCTGTTCCTGTTTAACTGTAAGTAATGGAGTTGGTTAGATGATCATAAGGTCTACTTCAGGTGGAAAATGTCTTACTCTGATTTAATGCCAGTCTAATTCTCCTGGTCATAAACCTGGTGCTATAACAGTTATAACAAGAGCCACAGAAATAACCACACTTGGATGTAAGCAATGTAAGTGTAACACCAGACTAGGGTAGAAGCTTCAGTGTCTCAGGATAAATCCTGAAGAAACAGTGATGCCAGCCAACTGGCTACATTTCTGCTTACCTTAGTTCCTCCTTAGGCAACACAGAAGTGTTAATCTTGATTACCCTCTCTCCTCCTGAGAATCTTGTGAGGGCTATTGCTAAGGAACAATTGCAAAGCACATTGCAAATGTGAGCTGCTATGGAGGTGCTACTAAACAAAAATAATAACAACGCTAATGATGGCTTCGGTCACTCAAGAACCTGTATCATCATCATTATAACGCCTTAGTTCACCAAAGAAAATATAGTTCTTATGAAAATATTGGCTTGAAAGCTTCAACAGGGATAACATTTTCAGGTGAAGGCCACTATTGAAAGCCTGATGATATTTAGCTTCTGGGAGCAAAACATAGCATCTCTTTGGTAATCCAGGAAAACACCCCTGTTCCACCAACATAGACAATACCCATCCTGGTCCCATCCCCACTCCTCTGTTGTAGAGAATTACCCAATGTGGTTGTTTAATTTCTCAAGGAGAACTTGGTTGAGAAACAGCCAACTTGTGTTAGAATATCACCCAAACTTTTCCTTCACATGACCTTCTTGGAATTTGATTTTTATTTTTTTGGGACAGAGTCTCACTGTCGCTAGGCTGGAGTGCAGTGATATGATCTCGGCTCACTGCAACCTCCGCCTCCTGGTTCAAGTGGTTCTCCAGCCTCAGCCTCCCGAGTAGCTAGGACTACAGGTGTGTGCCACCACACCCAGCTATTTTTTTTTTGTATTTTTAGCAGAGATGGGGTTTCACCATGTTGGCCAGGATGGTCTCCATCTTCTGACCTCATGATCTGCCCACCTCGGCCTCCCAAAGTGCTGGGATTACAGGCATGAGCCACTATGCCCGGCCGGAAATTGATTTTTAAAGGAAGACTAAGGTGGGTGAGGTTCAGAAAAAGGCGGGCCCTTGCATTGTTTTGGGGAGCCTGCTTTTCTGTGACTGTGAACAAAGATCACTTCTTCTAGAAAAGGGATAGTGGAACGTACTGGGCAGGGCTCTACTGGGTAGATAGTGGAATATACTAGGCAGGCCTGTGGTGTGTGTGTTGGGAGCCATCCTGTGACAGGGACTTTGGGTGGCTTCAGGCACCCACTTCTTGGATCTGAGGAGGCCTCAAAAAATCCTTAATGAGTCACTGTCATCTAAATCACTCAGGAAAAAAAAAATTACTGTGTACTTATTCTGTGCCATGGATTTTGCTAGGAATCAGTAGTTTTTTCTGATGATCCACAAAATCAGATATGCAAGGCGAGATGATCTATATTGGTAGGTGACTGGATATGTTCTATGAGATTGGAGCTTGTGGATCCAAAGAACCATGGTGATGCCTTTCATGTGACAATTGCTTTATAGTTTACTTGCATTGCCTCACTGCCTCCTCACTGCATCTGCAAGAGGTAGCCGATGCTATCCTCCTTCATAGCTGAGGACCCTTGAAGAGGTTAAGTGACCAACCCAAGATCACAAGACTGATGAAACCAGTGCTTGAACTCAGGCTTCTGCTTCCAAGTCCAATTTTCTCTTTCCACTGCATAAAAATGCTTGATCTCTTATCACCACCAACACCAAGTGATGGCTGAAAAAGATCATCCTTAGGATCTTTCCCCCTCAAACATGCTATCATTCAGTGACTCTAGGATCCTTGTTAAAAAAAAAAAAATGGTGGGGTTGGGGCGGTGGGGAAGGATTGAAATATCTCCCCTCCCTTTCTTTACCTCCTTTGATGAAATCTGATTTTATTCTGTGATATATAAGACCTGGATGAAGGTGACTATTGTAATTGGGTACATGGTTAGTGGTGGAATCTGGATGTGAACTTCAGTCATGGTCTTGCCATTGTTCCATGAAAACAGGAAATATTTGTAAATATACTTGGAAGCAACTTTAAAATTGTTGCATATGATAGGATCTGACAGAATCACTTGAATGCAGAGAAAAACGTAACTTTTTCCTGTGAATTTTCAGGGAATGCAATTATTTAATTTCAGGTGATATAAAACCTCTTCAGAGGAATAAAGCATGCCTAAGCCAAAGCATGCAGAGACAAGTGAGCCTTTAGCTGCAAGTCATGCCCTATTTAGTTATGTGTTTTTAAATTCCATGACAGCTTCAGAGAAGGAAGAAAGGAGTTAACAGCCTACCATGTTCAAGGCATTATAGTACATTATCTCACTTAATCCTCTCATCAAACCTGTGAGGCAGATGTTCTTATCACATCAGAAGAGGAAGTTAAGGTCTAGAGAGATTAAGCAATCTGTCTAAGGCTGCAGGGTTACCAAGTTTCCTAAATGGGGTCCAGACACTAGGGCATACCCTTCTTCAACCATGAGGATATCTCTTTTCCTTAATGTAGCCGCTTCCTTTCCTGTGTTCATTAAGTTTTAATTATTCTGCTTTGTCTTAGTCTATTGAAGGTCCCAGAATTATATGTTAGAGAAGGATGCACATTGGAGCCCGTGTAGATTAATCTCTTACTTTTATAAAAAAGGGAACAGTGTACAAGGAAGTATGGCCCCAGGTCACGTGGAGAATTCATATGAGAGTGGGAAGTAAAATTAAAACTCAATTCCTTGAATTCTAGTTCAAAGTATCCTACTACTTAGGTACGTCAATAAAGAGAGAAAAAAATGAAGAAATAATCTCTAATACCTTCTCATCCATAAGTATAAAGGAGTGGCTGGGTGCGGTGGTTCACGCTTGTAATCCCAGCACTTTGGGAGGCTGAGGCTGGTGGATCATCTGAGGTCAGGGGTTCGAGAGCAGCCTGGTCAATGTGATGAAACCCCGTCTCTACTAAAAATACAAAAAATTAGCTGGGCGTGGTGGCAGGCACCTGTAATCTCAGTTACTTGGGAGGCTGAAGCAGGAGAATTGCTTGAACCCAGGAGGTGGAGGTTGCAGTGAGCCTTGCACTCCAGCCTGGACAACAAGCGCGAAACTCAGTCTAAAAAAAAAAAAAAAAAAAAGAGTTACAAAGAATGAAACCCTGTTAAGTAAGTAAAATCAGCCATGACTCCTGCTATCCAGAAAGCTGACAGTGAAGGCCTTCATCAATACTTTTCTAAATGAATAGATAATTACAAACTGAGATAAGCACAGTAAGGGTGTGTGACACAAGCACATGTCTTGGACTGGAAGTGGGCGGTTCAGTGGAGAGCAAAGAGGGAAAATTCCAGGCTGAGATAAGTTCCTGGGGGTCAAAAAGGGTAGAAGTAGGTCATTGAGTTTGGAGCTCAGAGAGAGGAGGGGGAAGGAGTAAGGGGCATGGGGTGGAGGGTGGGTTGGTGAGATGAGAATGAGGAAGAAAATAACAGCCAGATAGTTATGGCCTTAAGTAGGCTTCATAAGGTCTTTACTCAAAGTTTAACGGGAAGCCATTAAATAGAGCTGTATGTATTGGTGACACAATCAGCTCTGTGCATCTAAAGGATCACCTTTGTGTTTGAAAACAATTTCTAGATTTTAAAGCAGTAGACAAAGGACAGAGATTATAAAGAGAAATGAGAAAGCTACAAAATGTACATGGAAACCAGTCTTGCTGCCTTAACTCAAACTGTGTGACAAAGACAGCCAGTGCTTGGGAAGCCAGAGAGTCAAGGGATAACTGTGGCTTGGAGTATATGGAGAAATTCAAGTGGCCTATAATCTGAAGTCTATAGCAGGAAGGGACAGCTTCACATTCAGTCAGCAAATTTCTTTCTTATATTTTTTTTACACAGTAATTTATTTATTGAGAGCCTCCTCTTCCCGCCCTTGCAGTTTCTAGGTCACTTTTTCCACTTGTAGATTTTGTGTGCAAGCCCCAGAAAGATGGCTGGGGGCAGGGGCACTGTGTGTTGTTTAGTGAGACCCATAACAAAGTGTTGCTTAGAAATTTCTAAGTGAGGATATGGCCTGCCTGCTTCTAACAGCCTGTACTCAGGGGTAAAGAAATGACTTAAAGTTGGAACCAATATTTAAAATGGAAGTAGAGTGTAAAATTTGGAAAATGTGCAGCTTGGGCAAGTGGCGGAGAAAGAATCCAAGCAGGCTGCAGAGCAATCATTGCCAGAAAGATTAGCATGACTAAAAGGGAGTCCAGTGCTAATATCCAAGACAGTGGGAAAAAGGCTTTGAGGGCATTTCAGAGATCTACTAAGCAGCCCCTCCCATCACAAGTGCAGAGGTTTGGTGCACTAGGCCCAGAGGTTTTATGGGCCACGCCAGGGCCCCACTGCTGTGCACAGCCTTGGGACACTGCTGCCCACATCTTGGCCACTCTGCTCTGGCTCCAGCCTTGGCTCAAAGGGGCCCATAATACAGCTTGGGCCACTGCTTCAGAGGGCATAAGCCATAAGCCTTGGTGGCTTCTATGTGGTGTTAAGCCTGCAGGCACACGAAATGCAAGATTGAGGGAGCTTGGGCACTTCCACCTAGATTTCAGAGGATGTGACAGAAAGCCTAGGTTCCCAGGCAGAAGCATGTAGGGGCAGAGCCCTTGCAGAGAACCTCTACTAGGGCAATGTGGGGTTGGAGTCCTCACACCCAGTCCCCAGTGGAGCACTGCCTGGTGGTACTGTGGAAATGGGGCTGCTACCTTCCAGACCCCAGAATGGTAGATGCATTGGCAGCTGGCACCCTGAGCCTGGAAAAGCTGCAGGCACTCACTCCAACCCATGAGAACAGCCACATGGGCTACTCCCAGGGAAACCACAGAGGCAGGGCTGTTTAAGGCCTTGCAAGCCTACCCCTTGAACCAGCTTGTAGGACATGGAATCAAATATTATGTTGCAGCTTTAAGGCTTAATGCCTTCCCTGCTCAATTTCAGACTTCTGTGGGACCTGTTGCCTTTTTTTTTTTTTTTTTTTTTTGTCAGAGGTGTTTGAACCAGAACAATTCCATCTTAAATAGGGGCTGGGTAAAATAAGGCTGAGACCTTCTGGGCCGCATTCCTAGGAGCTTAGGAATTCTAAGTCACAAGATGAGATAGGAGGTTGGCACAAGATGCAGGTAACAAAGACCTTGCCGATAAAACAGGTTGCAGTAAAGAACACAGCCAAAACCCACAAAGCCGAAATGGTGATGATATGGTTTGGCTCTATGTCCCCACCCAAATCTCATCTTGAATTGTAGTTCCCCTAATCCCCACATGCTGAGGGCAGGACCTGGTGGGAAGTGATTGGATCATGGAGGCAATTTCCCCCATGCTGTTCGCATGATACTGAGTGAGTTCTCACCAGATCTGATAGTTTTATAAGTGTTTGGAAGTTCCTCCTACACACATGCTCACACTCTCACCTATAGCCTTGTGTAAAAGGTTCTTGCTTTCCTTTCCACGAAGCTTGTAAGTTTCCCTGAGGCCTCCCCAGATCTGCAGAACTGAGTCAATTAAACCTTTTTTCTTTATAAATTACCCAGTCTTGGGCAGTTCTTTGCAGCAGTGTGAGAACAGACTAATACAGATAGCCTGGAGAGTGACCTCTGGTCGTTCTCACTGCTCATTGTATGCTAATTATAATGTATTAGCATGCTAAAAGACACTCCCACCAAAGCCCAAACAGTCTTGTCTGTGCCTGTCTCAGCACCATGACAGTTTACAGATGCCATGGCAACGTCCGAAAGGTACCCCATATGGACTAACAAGGGGAGAAACCCTCAGCTCTGGGAGTTGCCTACCCCATTCCCAGAAAGCTTGTGAATAATCCACCCCTTGTTTAACATGTTATTAGGAAATAACTATAAGTATCCTTAGTCCAGCAGCCCAAGCTGCTGTTCTGCCTATGGAGTAGCCATTCTTTATTCCATTATTTTCTTAATAAACTTGCTTTTACTTCACTCTATGGACTCACCTCGAATTCTTTCTTGTACGAGGTCCAGAGCCCTCTCGTGGGTCTGGATTGGGACCCCTTTCCAGTAACATTTTGACCAATTTCTCCCTTCTGGAATGGGACTATTTATACAATGCCTGTATCAGTTTTGTATCTTGGAAGTAAATAATTTGTTTTTGACTTCACAGGCTCATAGGCAGAAGGAACTTGATTGAATCTCAGATGAGAATTTGGACTTTGGGACTTTTGGGTTGGTGCTAGAATAAGTTAAACTTGGGAGGATTATTGGGATGGCATGATTTTATTTTGCAATGTGAGAAGCACATGAGATTTGGGGGGCCAGAGGTGGAACTATATGGTTTGGACATTTGCTCCCTGTAAATCTCACATCGTAATGTAATCCCCAGTGTTGAAGGTGAGGCCTACTGGGAGATGTTTGGATCATGGGGACAGATCCTTCATGAATAACTCTGCGAGGTCCTCTCAATAGAGACTGAGTTCTCACAAAACCTGGTTGTTTAGAAGTGTGTGTGGTACCTCCTCCCTCACTGTCTTGCTCCTGCTCTCGCCATGTGACATGCCTGGCCCCCCTTTGCCTTCTGCCATGCTTGGAAGCTTCCTGAGGCCCTCACCAGATAAAGTATCGTGTCATACTTTTTGTACAGCCTGCAAAACCAGGAGCCAAAATAAACTTCTTTTCCTTGTAAATTACCCAGCCTTAGGTATTTCTTTATAGCAACACAAATATGGCTGAATACAGTGACACACAGGACTGCCTCTTCTTTCCCTTCTTTCTTGGAGACTTTCTTTCCCTCCTTCATAGATGCCCATTAAAAATCAGAGTTCCTCAGAGAGTTTCCAGTGTGGAAGCAGTCATGTCTGTTCCTGTCTCTCACTTTCCTTCTTACTAATTCTGGTTATCTCATCAGAAGTGCATTTTTAAGAAATTTCCTTTCCTTTTGAGTCATTTTCTTTAGTGGAGTCAAGGTTATCTCTGGTCCGAACTTGTTTTTCAACTTCCAAGAATCACTGTGTTACTTCTGATTCAGATTCTAAAACATGTTTATTAAATTTTGCTGAGGAAATATAGAAATATAAAGAAGAAAAGAAAATCCGCAATTTAATAACTAGAGATAATCATTGTTACGACTGCATTGTCTTTCCTTTCAGTCTTTCTTTTCTTAAGGCATACATAGATTTGTTTTTAGACAATTAGGACACTCAAAACTTTTTTTGACAGTTGCATTCCTGAAATCTAGAGAACGTATATGTGGTAGACAGTGCTCACCAAATACCTGCTCATTTGAGAGATTACTCAACTAATGTCTGTCTTTATTTCTTTATTTCCTGGTCTCCCTTGCAGTTTAGACTGGGGACATGTGGTTTGTTCTGGCCAGTGAACTGTGAGAGGAAGTGATAGATGATGTGTTGCGTGTCCTGGCTGATGCAATCAAGGGCCAGTGTATGTCTGTCTCATATAAACTTACCCTGATGCAGCAACTTTGGAAGTCACGTGTTTGAGAGAATGTGCTGCAAATGAATAAGGTGTGGCTGCAAATGCATGAGAGTCAAACGACCTGTAGTAGATGTAGTAAGTCACTGAGATTTTGGAATTTATTTGTTACTGTAGTATAACCTAGCCTATTCTGACTAATCCTATATATGACTCTCCTTCCCTTCTTTATCACAAACTCCAAGATGACGTTCACTTTATTTCAAATTCTTCTTTCACAAATTATTTTATTCTTGGGCAGAATTATGTCTAGATTAACATTCCTCTTGTCATGTTCTCTACCCTCTAGGAGATGAACTTTCCGATAAGACAAACCCAGAAACTAATCAGATATTTTCATGTTGGCCAAATTTGGCTTCCAGATTAAAGATAAATTAGCTGTGAAAATAAAATGGCCAATAATAAGGTTGGTACTGTTGGGTTAATATCCCAGATACAAATCATGGAATAAATAGACTGCTAATCTAACATTGATATGGTGCTTTGCAGTTTTTCAAAGCATTTTTCGTAAACATAAATAAGCGTTCAATCTGAGGCAACGCTGACTTTTTATGCTGCAAATATCAATAGGAAAAGTCCTATGCCAGTGCACAGTTCTCTCCTTCCTCCTTTTGGTGTGAACTCCTGGCTGCAGAGGAGGATGGGCTCCTGGTTAGGGCAATTGTGGTGTAGGAAGGACGGGGAGTGGCAGGTGTGGCATACAATGTGGCTGGAGAGGAAAGAGACTTGCGTCCTCATTCTGGCTCTGATCCTAATGAGCTATGTGACCTCTGGCAATTCCCACATGCCTCTGGGCTTTCCTTATCTATGAAAGGAGGAGATTGGACTGGCTAACTACTGGGATTCTTCCGTCTCTGTTTATTCAGTATTTCATGACTACCTTGAGCATGACCATGTTTTACTTCATGGCACCTCCGTGCTTTTGATAGATTGTGTTCGGTTGCTCAGGGCCCATGCTAGACTCATTCTCTTAAATAGGATCTTTGTCTCATGCACAGTTGAGTTACAAATAGATACGCACTGTACTCTTTCTGCTTTACTTCAATGGCAAATTTAACTTATCATTCTGAGTGTAAATAGAAATGCTTCTCTTCTTGTACAGAAATATTTAACAGTTGCTGATAAATTAGAAGGAAATGGCCGTTTAGCCACGTGTGTTAAGTGACTTAGCCTTATTTTCTAGAAAGCTTGACATACCTGAGGGACCATCAGGGCCTTTGATGATTCTCAAGAAAAGGAGGCTTAGGTTTTTGAGTCTGAAAGTCTGGGCAAGTATTAGAACATTTTGTTAAGAAAATGAACATCTAAAAAATATGATTATCACTTTCCCTCCATGGGGTCTTTGTGCTGCCCCTAATGGGCCATTCTGTCCACTGCAAAGTTGCTCAAAGGTACTGTGGCTTCCCAAGCGAGAAAGAGCAGGATGAAAGAGCCTGAGCCTGGACTCAGGAGCAGGACCCAGAACCTAGAGGGAGCGGGTATTCCTGTAGAGCACAGTTCCATGCAAACCTGCCTGGAGACAGCTTGGTAACCTGTTTTACAACTCTTGTCATGCATGAGGAATTGTGTTAGAAGCCCTGGGGAAGGTGGTGGCAAAGAACTCCACTTGCCCTTAACAAGCTTTTAACTTGTGAGGAAGGCATGTGGAGATGACTGTGATGCAAGCAGAATAAAGAAGTGTTATAACAGAGGGGAATCGGAGGGAGTAAGTGAGGCTAATAGAGGAACGGCTTCTCAGGCTGCCACGTGTTAACTTGAAGAGTTAGATTTGCATAGTGGAGGGAGAATGGACATCCCAGGCTGAGGAAATAGGATGAGGAAAGGCATGAAACATATACTTCATGTCTGTCTCTCCTACTTAACTTTTTAGAACTTCCATTGACTCATCTGCAAAACTGGGACAGTAATTCTTTCTTTTTTTTTTTTTTTTTTTTTTCAGACAGAGTCTTGCTCTGTTGTTCAGGCTGGAGTGCAGTGGCATGATCTTGGCTCACTGCAGCTTCCACCTGCCAGGTTCAAGTGATTCTCCTGCCTCAGCCTCCCGAGTAGCTGAGATTACAGGTGTGTACCACTACGCCTGGCTAATTCCGTATTTTTAGTAGAGACGGAGTTTCACCATGTTGTCCAGGATGGTCTCGAACTTCTTACCTCAGGTGATCTGCCGCCTTGGCCTCCCAAAGCGCTGGGATTACAGGCATAAGCCACCGCACCAGCCCTGGGATAGTAATTCTTACTTCATAGGGTTTTGGAGGGATGAAATGAGATTGTGTTTGTGAGACTGTTCGGTTTAGTGTCAGTTTCCTTTTCCTTCTTCTCTTCCTTTCCTTTTCAGCATTCTCCGATCTCTACACCTTTGCTCAGTCTATTCTTCCTTTCGGATTTAGTCTCTCTCTCCCACCCATGGCATTTAGACATTTCTTGGCTCTACTAGTCCAGGTCCTTCCTTGACATAGGATGGAAAGCATGGATTTACCACAAGGAATGTCAAATGTGGCTAGCCAAAAATTAATTTGGAGTTAAAGCCAAATTAATTTGGAGTAGAATGCAAGCTTGTCAATAGTAGGTATAGAAGGCTAGAATAATTATTGAGGGTTTTCAGTTCTTTCATTCATTCATTCACTCACTCCTTCATTCATAAAAGATGCGGATCTTTGATTCAAGAACATACTTGGAGCTAAGGACTGTGTGGAAAATAAGAAAAGCGTGTTTCCTAACCCCATGGTGCATCTCTACTAGCAGAGAAACCATAAATTACATGTATAATCATGGTTGGGTGGCACATCAGTCTGTTTGTGCTGCTATAACAAAATACCATATACTCAGTGGCTTATGAACAATAGAAATTCATTTCTCACAGTTCTGGAGGCTGGGAAGTTGAAGTGCCAGCATATTGGGTACCTGGCGAGGGCCTGCTTTTTGGATCATAGACCATACCTTTTTGTTGAATCCTTACATGGTGGAGGAGACAAGGGAACCCTCAGGGGTCTCTTTTATAAGGTTAATAATCCCATCCACACGGGCTCTGCCTCCCAAAGAGCCCTCCTCCAAATATCACATTTGGGACTCGGTTTTAACATATGAATTTTGGAGGGACACAAATATTCAGTCTACAGCAGGTGGTCATTAAGAAAGAAGTAATACAAGGTGCTTTGTAGGTATATACTGGGGAGGCCCTGATCAGTTTAAAAAGTCAGAAAGAGTCCCTGAGAAAGTAACATCATAGATAGGAAGGGTAGGAATTAATCAGATGAAGGTGCAGGTAGAGATGGAGAGAGGGATTCATATCCCAGGCAATGGGGGCAGCACAGGCAGAGGCCCCAACACTACAGATTAAAGAAGGGCCAGGGTGGCAGAAGCCCAGAGAGTGAGGGGCAAGGGGCATGGGATGAGGCTGAAGAGATGGGCAGGGCCAGGCCATGGGCAACCTGTGAACATGTTAAGGACAGTGGGTTATCCTGAAGGCAGTTTTGAGGTGTTTTAAGCAGGAGAGCAAGCAAATCGGATTTGTGTTTTAAATGGATTGACATGAATGAATTGCAAAGGAGGGGGCAAATGTGGGAGAAGGCGAATACAGTCATTTAGGTGAGAGCCACGGGGATGTGCTGGAGTGACGCATCTTCTGGAGGGAGCAGCCAGGACACCGCGTTCTGAGAGAAGTCCTGGCAGGCATGGGGAAAATGCTTTAGAGTGTGATGGGCCTGCGAGGCCACACCGACAAGAGTCACCTGCATGAATTTAGAGTTCAGAAGAGCCAGACGGGCAGGAGCTAGATATGTGGCTCCTCTGCAGTGCGACGTGGGAGTGGGTGGGGTGGCCAGGGAGGGTGTGCAGAGCAGGAAGGCACGCCTAGCAGTTGACCAACTGGTGTTCACCTGGATGGGGCAGATGAAGGCCCCTGGGAACAGAAGCTGGAAGGTGGGAGAGAATGTGGAGAGTGTGATGTACTGAAGACAAGGGAGCTGACAGCTGTGGTTCATCCATGTGGAGATAAAATCTGTGTGGCACATACCTCCCTGTGAAGCCGAAATCATCACCGGCTCCTCATTGTGGCTGGTGTTCCTCATTGCTCTTCCCAGCATCTTCTGGCCTGATTTCAGTGCCTTTTCTTTAGTCATTCAGTGCTGTATTCTGCCCCCAGCGCTTTCTTGACTTAGAGGAAAATAGTCAGATAAAGTCTTCGATGAAAAATTCCTAGAACCTAACATGGTACAACTTGCAGGCACTTATGTCTTTCAAAAGATGAGCTTGGAAAAAACAAGGCCTTACAAGGCTTTACCTTGTTTAAAACCTGCTTAAAACCTTGAGGTATTTTAAGCAGGAGAGCAAGCAAATCGTATTTGTGTTTTAAAACTGTCTATATGAATTCCAAAGAAGGGGGCAAATGTGAGAGAAGGAGAATGCAGGCATCCAGGTGAGAGCCACAGGGATGTACTTGAGTCACACATCTTCTGGAGGGAGCAGCTAGTGCCTGAGACCTTTGCAAAAGTTAGGGCTGTTGACCCACTGAAAAAAGTAAATGCATGGGCATTAGGTACAATGTAATTTAAAATTTTAAAAATTAAGATTAGGCAGCCAAGTGCGGTGGCTCATGCCTTTAATCCCAGCACTTTGGGAGGCCGAGGCAGGCAAATCATGACAAGGTCAAGAGATCGAGACCATCCTGGCCAACATGGTGAAACCCCGTCTCTACTAAAAATTAAAAAATTAGCTGGGTGTGGTGGCATGCGCCTGTAGTCCCAGCTACTTGGGAGGCTGAGGCAGAAGAATCACTTGAACCCGGGAGGTGGAAGTTGCAGTGAGCCAAGATCATGCCACTGCACTCTAGCCTAAGCAAGAAGAGCGAAACTCTGTCTCAAACAAACAAACAAACAAATTAGGCCCAGCGCAGTGACTCACACCTGTAATCCCAGCACTTTGGGAGGTTGAGGCAGGTGGATCATCTGACATCAGGGGTTTGAGACAAGCCTGGCCAACGTGGTGAAACTCTGTCTCTACTAAAAATACAAAAATTAGCCGGGTGTGGTAGCAGGCGTTTGTAATCCCAACTAGTTGGGAGGCTGAGGCAGGAGAATTGCTTGGACCCGGGAGGTGGAGGTTGCAGTGAGCTGAGATCACGCCATTGCACTCCAGCCTGGGTGACAAGAGTGAAACTCCATCTGAAAAAAAAAATTAAGATTAGGCATTGGAATATTTTATTCCATTAGCGAGATGTGGTGATGCACACCTGTAGTCATAGCTACTCAGGAGGCTGAGGCAGGAGGATGGCTTGAACCCGGAATTCGAGGTTACAGCGAGATATAATTGCACAATTGCATTGTGGCTTGGGTGGCAGAGTGAGACCTAGTCTCAAAAAATAAAATAAAATAAAATAAAATTTGGCTGGGCGGGGTGGCTCACGCCTGAAATCTCAGCACTTTGGGAGGCTGAGGCAGGTGGATCACGAGGTCAGGAGTTCAAGACTAGCCTGGTCAAGATGGTGAAACCCTGTCTCTACTAAAAATACAAAAATTAGTCGGGCATGGTGGCAGGTGCCTATAATCCCAGCTACTCGGGAGGCTGAGGCAGGAGACTTGCTTGAAACCCTGCGGGGCAGAGGTTGCAGTGAGCAGAGATCACACCACTGTACTCCAGCCTGGGCAACAGAGTGAGACTCTGTCTCAAAAAACGAAATAAAAATAAAAACAAATAAAATAAATGAAAAACTTCTTTATTCCATACATGAAAGCAATGTTAAAAAAATCCCTAAATCCAGTTCATACTAAGAGTAGAAGAGAGTAATAAGAAAATATATAAATGATAGACAGAGTCTATCTGTCAGAGTAAGGAGAAAAAAGATTAGAGAGGTAGGTGGGATAGGGGCAAATTGTGCTGGGCCTTCTGAGTTTAATATCTGGGCTTTCATTAATAGCAATGAGGAACTGCTAGAGTGTTTTCAGCAGAGCAGTGAGGGGACGCAGAAGATTCTGACAGTGATGAACACAACAGATTACCACATGAAGTGAGTGAAGGCTGGGAGATCCATCTGCTGCTCCAAGTGCACAGAGGGAGAGCCTGGGCCAGGGGAAGCGGTGATGGGCTCACCAAACTGATGGGAGCGATGGTTGGAGAATAGATCTGGGGAGGGAGGGCCATCTGGGTGTGCAGGAGAGCAGAAGGGGACTCTAGGGTAACATTAAGGTCTTGAGTCTGGACCACAGAAATAGAGAAGTCTGGAGGAGGAAATGGTTTGGGGAGGAAAATGATGCTTTGCACTTTATTCGATCTGAGTCACCGCATGGGGCAGGCTTAAGTGAATAGATACACATTTCCCAGATTTCCCCATAAGTGAGTTCTGCTTTGTCTGTGGACCCTGGGAATTTCTATAGACCTGAGCCAGGGGCATAGCAGAGTTTGGAAAGAAGGAGTTCTTAGAAATAAAATAGAAAGAGTGGAAGTGACACATTTACCATATCCTGGGTTTGAGGAAGGAAACTGAGCCTTCAGACTCTTGGTCTCAGATTTCCTCAAATGTAGCCTGAATAAGGCATTGGGTTACATTTCAAAGCCTTTGTTACATTCCAGTATTTGAAACCAGAGGGGGAGAGTGTGGATTAATAAGTGGTATTTTGGAACCAACAAAGCATTTGAAAAATTAAAAAATAAAAAGGCAGCTGGGCACAGTGGCTGACACCTGTAATCCCAATGCTTTGGGAGGCTGAGGTGGCAAGATCGCTTGAGCCCAGGAGTTTGAGACAACATAGCAAGACTGGCACATAGCAAGCCTGGGCAACAAGCAAGCAAGACTCCGTCTCTACGGAAAATAAAAAAAACAGCTGGGCATGGTGGTACATGCCTGTGGTCCTAGCTACCCCTAGGCTGACAAGGGAGAATCGCTTGAGGCCAGGAGTTCAAGGCTGCAGTGAGCTATGATCACACCACTGCACTCTAGCCTGGGTGACAGAGCAACACCCTGTCTCTAAAATAATAATTGTCATACATTTTTTTTAAAGTAAAAGAAAAAAAAAAGTCACATCTTCCTCATACCAAAATAAATTCCAAATAAATTAAAGGCTTAAACATAATACAGTTAAACCATAAAGTTACTGGAAGAAAATAAAGGCAAAAATTTAGATAATCCTGGGGATAAATTTCTTTGGAATGAATTTCCTTAAGATGAATCTCTAAAAGTGGAATTCAGGGTTCAAAGATTTCTGTCTTGTCTTGTCTTTTCTTTCTCTCTTTCTCTCTCTCTCTTTCTCTCTCTCTTTTCTTTTGTGAGACAGGGCATGAACATGGCTCACAGCAGCCTTAACCTCCCAGGCTCATGCGATCCTCCTGTCTCAGTCTGAGTAGTTGGGACCACAGGCCAACATGCCCAGCTAACTTTTCTTATTTTTCATAGAGACGAGGTCTTAGTGTGTTACCCAGGCTGGTCTTGAACTTTTGGGATCAAGTAATCCTTCCAAAGTGTTGGCATTACAGGTGTGAGCAACTGCATTCAGCCCAAAGATCTCTTCAATTGTAAGATTTTCGGTACTCTGTTGGCAAATTGTCCTCCAAAAAGGTTATGTCTTTTTACCCTCCTGCCAGCATTATATAAAAGTGTCCACTTTTGTAGCCTTTCACCAATGCTGACTACTTTTGGTTTCAAAAAAGTTTTCAATAATTTTCTGTTAATTATTTTTACTCTTTTTTATTGAGGGTGTTCAACTTTTATTTGTTAACCTTTAAGAGCTTTTTGTAAATACTAAAGTAAACTCATTGACACAGATGAAACAAATATGTTTTATTTTCTATTTTGGTTTGTATTTCAATTAGTGAGCAGTATTCATATTGTAATTCCGTTTTATAAAACAGAAAGGACTAGCCAGATATGTACCACTATGTCAATAGCAGTGATAGTTTGGTGGTGGAATTACAGAAGATTTTGAGTATTTTGTTTGTGCTTTTCTTCATTTAAAAAAATTTCTACAACAAACATGTATAATTTCTGGTGTCTTAAGAAAAACATAAAAAATTTAAAATCACTAAAAAAATTTAAAAATATCACCTTCAATTTGTAGGAAAATTTTTATAAGGAGATCTTCCTCTGGGCCTCAGTTCTTGGAAATATTCTCTCTGGGCTCCATTAGACTCCTTGGCAGCTTTTTGGGTAGTAGGTGCCTTTGGAAAAGTCCTTCTTATCTGGCCCTTTCAAAGCAAATCTAGTCAACAGAATTGGCTCTATGCTCAGTAATGCCTAATACAGTTGAGCCAGGGCCTAGGACTCATTCCTTTATCACCAGCCACTTGCATTGTCTTAAAGCAAGTCTTTCTTAATTTAATTTGACATTTCCTGTCCCAGCTCTTTAGTTTCTTTGAACAAAGTCTTTAGAAAACTCCCAGGAGATGCCTATAGTTGCTTCCTTTTAAAAATTTTTGGATTTCTTTCCCTAGTCTAACCATTTCTTCAGGGCAGGAGTTAAGTCCCTTTTACTGCCTTCCTATGAAGATGGTGATTCAAGAGGCAGGACACCTGTCGCTTTGTGAAGCAGTCCACTCTGCAGCTGGACAGCTCTGTTACTAGAATGTTCTTTCTTCTGGGGAGTCACTATTTTGAGGTCCTCTGTGAGTCTTATCTGCTTATTCCATCTGTTTATGCCCTTGAAGATGCACAGGTCTGACACAATGAGGGAGCCCTTTGAAATCTGATGGCATCTCTTATGTGTCCCTGAGTCTTCTCCAACTGCTCCTCCCAGAGCTTGTTTTTAAAGCCCCTTGTGGAGCTGACTGCTTTCCTCCAGGCAGCTCAGTTTTCCCCAGTTTGCCCCTGGTGGTCCTGAAATATGATTGACTCCTGAATACTCTAGATGTGAAGGAGGGTGTGGGGTGGCCTTTCTACTTGTCATGGTCTGGATTTTAAGTTGCTCTCCAATAGAGCAGAGGTGACTTTCCCAGTGAACCACATTTTTCCCCCTCTAAATCTTTAGCAATTTTGTCTCCAGAGGCAAGACCTGACCAAACCATTTGCGTTGACAATTGAATCAAGGATTACTGAGGAGATGACAGTAGTGCCCCCTCATCTGAGGAGGACACGTTCCAAGCCCCTCAGTGAATGCCTGAAACTGTGGATAGTACCCAACCCTATATATCTGTGATTTTCCTATATAGTCATACATGCCTATGATAATATTTAATTTATAAATTAGGCAAAGAAAGAAAATAACAATAATAATGAAATAGAACAATTATAACAATATACTGTAATAAAAATTATCTGAATGTGGTCTCTTACTCAAAATTACCTTTTTTTTTTGAGTAAGAGATCACATTCAGATAATTTTTTGAATTTATTGCCCAGGCTCGAGTGTAGTGGCGCAATCACAGCTTACTGCTGCCTTGACCTCCTGGGACCAACTGATCCTCCCACTTCAGCCCTCTGAGTAGCTGGGACCACAGGCATGCACCACCGTGCCTGGATAATTTTGTTTATCTTTTTGTAGAGAGAAGAGGTCTCACTATGTTGCCTAGGCTGGTTTTGAACGTCTAGGCCTTAGCAAGCCTCCTGCCTTGGCCTTCCAAAGTATTGGGATTACAGGAGTGAGCTACCATGCCTGGCCCAAAATTATCTTACTGTTCTATACCCACCCTTCTTCTTGTGATGATGTGAGTTGATCCAATGCCTCCTTGATGAGATAAAGTGAGGTGACTGATGTGGGCATTGTGATGTAGTGTTAGGCTGATATTGGCCTGATGATATGTCAGAAGGAGGGTCATCTGCTTTGGTGATCCTGGATCATAGAGTCACGATGGTATCAATGGTTGGATGTCAGGAGCAGAGGATGTCAATGACTAATGATAAGCTGGACAGGTGGGATGGTGGCACAAGATTTTATCACACTACTCAGACAGAGCGCAATTTAAAACTTCTTAATTGTTTATTTTTGGAATTTTTTCATTAATATTTTCGAACTGCAGTTGCCTGTGGGTAGCTGAAACCATGAAAAGTGAAACCACGGAAAAGCGAGGGAGTACTGTATTATGGAACTTTATTTGATAGGGGAACAGAATTCACAGTTGTGGGCCCCTGAGAGATCCTTGCATCTGTAATGATCCAATTGTTTCATTTCTTGTTGTAGCAAGAACTTGGCTTTGGAGTCAGACAAATTGACGTTTTCTATCATTCTAAATGGGGGCAGCTACACTCTCCTCAAGAGGTAGTTCTGAAAATTTAACAAAATGTGAATTTTTTGGTAAAAAAGAAATACTAAAAAATATTCAGTTTGTCTTCTTTTGTGTCTGATGTACTCCATAAAATACTTGGAAATATATTTCTCTTATAGAAATGTCACTGATCTTTGTGATTTTGATTATCCACAAACCTTGGCAAACTAGCTATTTCAGTGTTCCTATTTTATAGATAACAAGATAGAGCCCATGGCAAGTTAAGTGAGTTACTCATGGCTACTTAACTCATATTTTACTAGGTGATAGGGCAGAACCAGAGCCCAAGTTACCTCCTTATCAATGCCCTGCCTTGTCTCTGCACCTTCCTGTTTCTCTGTATGTGTATGTGCCTGTTGGCACATACACACACAATGTTGTCCATAGTAAATGGCATAGTTTAACCCAGTGGAACTTCTGGTTTGTAAAAAATTCCACTTACTGTAAATGATTGACCAATTAAGGAACTAGTATTTTCTCTATCCTTCACACCGTTTTGGATGCCAAAAAGGATACAAATGTAACTTGAGACTCTCTGGGCCTCATTTTATACCTGTTGCCATGTCCAAAATTAAAAAGACTGACCACACCAAGGATGGTGAGGATGTGGAAGAACGGGAACTTTCATACACTGCCAGTGGGGATGTAAAATGGAACAATCCCTTTGTGAAACACTTTGACAGTTTCTTAAAAAGTTAGACATCTATTTACCGTATGACTCAGCCCTTCCATGGCTAAGTCTTTAACCAAGAGAAATGAAAGCCTGTGCTTGTACAAATACCTATACCAGAATGTGCATAGCAACCTTATTTGTCATTCCTAAAAACTGAGAAAATTCAACATTCAATAGTGAATGGATGTGATCTATCCATGCAGTGGTATCCTACTCAGCAAGATAAAGCAATGGGCTAAGGATACGCACAGCCATAAGCATGAATCTTGACATAATTGGGCCAAAAGAAGCCATACGTGAAGGAGTATATACTATATCATTTTATTTATATAAAATTCTAGAAAATGTAAATGAGCCCATGGGGACAGAATGCATCAGTAGTTGTCTGATGTTAGGGGGCAGGGAGTGGGGAGAGAGGGGTTACCAAGGGGCATGAGGAAACTTGGGAGTGATGGATATGTTCATTTTTTTGACTGTAGTGATAGTTTCACTGGTGTATACATTTGTCAAAATTATCAAATTGCATACTTTAAATTTGTGTGTTTTTTTTAATGTTAGTCATACCTCAGTAGTTGTTAAAAGACTATACTGGCTTGGTGCAGTGTCTCATAGCTGTAATCTCAACACGTTGGGAGGCTGAGGCCAGAGGACCACTTGAGCCCAGGAGTTTGAGACCAGCCTAGGCAATACAGGGAGACCCAGTCTCTACCAAAAATAATAATACAAAAAAAATTTAGCTGGGCATGGTAGCACGCACCTGTTGTCCCAGCCACTTGAGAGGCTGAGGCAGGAGGATCACTTGAGCCTAAAGGTCAAGGCTATACTGAGCCATGATCATGCCAGTGCACTCTAGACTGGGTGACAGAGTGAGACCCTGTCTTCAAAAAAAATAAGAGAGACTCTCTGGACCTCATGACTGTGTGGATGTAAAGGAATTGTAGTAACAATAATTCCAGTTTCCCTAGTTCTTGTTGCCTTCTTACCAAGAACTTAGAGCTGCCTGCCAGTCTCAGCTTGGCACATCTCAGAGTCCTCCGAGGCCATCTTACATGAAAATCGGTCTAGTAGCTACAGTCCCCCAGGCACTGTTCCTGCTGTTGCTGAGAGCTGATTGCCCATGAAGCTTCATGAGGGCCCCAGCACTGGTCCTGCTGCTGACCAGAGGAGAATGCTGATGTCCACTCTGGAGGCCTGTCTCTCCTCTGAGGACCCATGTGTATGTTATAAGACCTGTGACCATTCTGCATTCGTGTAGGAAGGAGGACATCCCCCTGGTACTCTCTGTGTCTTGGGCACTTTTTTACACTCACATCTCACAGTGAAACTAACTCCTCTAAGCCTCTTTCTCTGTGACCTCCTGTGGTTAAGCAGACACCTGCTAAAGAAACGTGCTGTACTGTTTCCTCATGTCCCATTCCTCTGCACGTTCTCCCCGCCCTTGCATACAGATCAGTTCATACTCATACCTGACTTCCTGCTCTTTGCCCTGTCGGATCACCTTACACATCCAGATGAGTCTATGCTAGCGTGGGCACGAGGGCTCAGCTGGGCATTCCTGCCCCACAGTGGGGCCAGGTCTCCATGGCAGCTTCCCCAGCATGTACTACATGCAAAATAATTTTCCATTTCCCAGTGCCTCTTCTTGGGCTCCAACTTAAAGGAGGAAGAGCCAGAAGGTGGGGAAAGAGGGGAAGAAAGAGTGAAGGATGGACCTGCTGCCCTTCTCCAGAGCTATAGGTCAGGCTGAAAATTGAATGGGAAAGGGGGTTGATGTTTTTCTTCTTTTCTCATCCCCCACCTCAATTCTCATCATGACATTTTTCCAACATACAAGTTAAAAAATGAGTGTAATGAACATCTGCAAACTCATCTTCCAAAAGTTTTAATTTTTGAATGTAAGTTTTGGGTGGGCTAACTTGGAATGAGTTTTAATTATTAAAACAAGGCTGATTTTTATCTTCTTTTTCAAAAATCCAGTTAAAAAATAATGGTATTATTATTTTGTGTGTTTTTTTTTTAAAAAAGATCCAAGTTCTGCATATAAACGGTCAAATAGTTTTACAAAATTTGTTGCAAAAAATGATCAGATTCTTGCCCCCATCTCTTCTTTCCTATCTAGTGTTTAGTACTTGTTTCTTAATGACATGCTTTTATTGTTACTTCTTGAATTTTGAGTTTTAGGTATTAATAATTATCTTTGGAAAATGAAGATTTAGGTTCTTTGTTCTGCCCCAGTCTATACCACACACATTCACTTTCCTACCTCCTAGTCTTTCTAATGCAATTATATCTTCATTTTCTTAGACTGGTAATCAGTGCTTGTATTATTATGAATATGTGTTATTCAGATCCAAACCATTTAACAAACGAGGTATTTTCTTTGTCTTTTTCTCCCATTTGCTTAGTTTCCTATGTACTTATTATGAAGTCTGGATATAGTTTATATCTGTGGTTCTGTTTAAGAAAACAAATGGGCCAGGTGCGGTGGCTCATGCCTATAATCCCAGCACTTTGGGAGGCCAAGGCAGGTGGATCATGAGGTCAAGAGGTCGAGACCATCCTGGCCAATATGGGGAAACCCCGTCTCTACTAAAAATACAAAAATTAGCCGGGCGTTTGGCATGCTCCTGTAGTCCCAGCTACTCGGGAGGCTGAGGTGGAAGAATTGCTTGAACCCAGCAGGTGGAGGTTGCAGTGAGCCGAGACTGCGCCACTGTGCTCGAGCCTGGTGACAGAGCAAGACTGAGTCTCAAAAAAACAACAAAAAAAAGAAAACAAATGTAAAATTATAAATACAAACTTAGGTACAGGGTTTTGGAAAGGATTCTTGCAGGTGAAGTGTTCTGAAATTTAAGTTTGATTAGCTTCACAGTAAATCCACCTCTGACTATCATTAATTTCACTTTAAACTTTTCACTAATTATTTAAATCTCCTCTTAAGACATTCAGATGTATTAGGTGTTTCTTTTTATCTTAGGAAAAAAAATTCCTAGTGCTCTCTGACCTGCTCCAAGTTGGACTGGTGGCTCCTTTTTGCTGTGCCCACTTTCATCCTGGGATCTCCCTTCACCATCAGGATTCCCTTCACCTAATTTCTGCCTTGGATCTTTCTTCTTGTTTCCCTTCAGTGGCCTCTTGGGAAAGATGTCTAGGAAGAAACATTTTCTTTAGAAACTTGCATATCTGACAATATCTTTATCCTATCCTGACATTTGGTAGATAGTTCAGCTAGGTGTAGAATTCTAAGTTGGAATTAATTTTCCTTCCTGATTTTTAAGACATTGCTCCATTTTCTTCTAGCTTCCAATATTGCTATGAGAAGTCTGACACCATTCAAATGCCTGATTCTTTCCATGTGACTGTTATTTTCTGTCTGGAATGTTGTAGGATTGCCTCTTTATCCCCAGTGTTCTGAAATTTCATGATGTATGTCTTTCTTCATTCATTATGTTAGGCACTCAATGGGCCATTTAATCTGGAAAACCTTGTGTTCTTCAAGTTCTGCAAACTTTATTAATTATTTCCTTTTTTATTGTTTTTTTGTTCTCATCTCTTTCTCTGGAAAAATTAGTTTTCTTTTATCTCTTTCTGGTCTGTTTTCAGCTCTGAGTCTCTTAGATCTGTTGTCTAATATTCCTATTAACTTAACCTCATTTTCTAAGTCTTTATCCTTTTGCTCTACTTTCTGAGAGACTTGCTTGACCTTATCTCCCAGCCCTTTTATTGAATTTCATTTTTCTTACTATATATATTTTTACTTTGAATACAGTTCTCTCTTCCTCACATTTTCCCCCATAGTATTTTGCCTTTATTTGATGGTTCTACTATCTTATTACTCTGGAGACATTCATAAGAGTTTTAAAATTTTATTTATTTTTATTTTCAAAACAGTGTCTCACTCTGTCACTCAGGCTGGAGTGCAGTAGTGTCATCATGGATCACTGCAGCCTTGATCTCTGGTCTCAAGCTATCCTCCTACCTCAGCCCTCCAACTAGCTGAGACCACAGGCATGTGTCACCATACCCGGCTAATTTTTAAATTGTTAATAAAGATGAAGTCTTGCTATGTTGCCCAGGATGGTCTTGACCTCTTGGGCTCAAGCAATCCTCCTGCCTCAGCCTCCCAAAGTGTTGGGGTTACAGGTGTGAGCCACTGCACCTGACCTTTTTTTTAGTTTTCTTCTCTTTACCCAGTCTCTTCTTCCCCATCTGCTTTTTTGGATTGTTTTGTTTTGATCTCTATCTTGCTAGAAACTTTCTGCAGATATTTAGTAATATTAGATTTTTGAGAGTGGACAACTAAAAAGCTGATTGGAAACTCTCAATACATATGTGAGGCCTGTTGGTTGCGTGTCATTGCTTGATGTCCTGGCAAGGCCAATGGATTTGGGAGCCCCTAATATTAATATAGGCCTGATTCCCTGGGGAAGGCTCTTTTGATCTCCTGCCTGGAGGATAAAGGCCTGGCTACCAGCCATCTGCATGTAATATGAGGGAGAAAGCCTGGAGTTTTCAACACCATGCTGAATCCTTTCAATGATCATCTTATTTTTAGTAATCTCCTACCTTAACATTCTGTTTTCTGCTCATATGGGAAAGATGATCTGAAAATCTAACCATTAATTTTTCCCTGTTAATATCATTTTTATTATTACCCAGAAGTTAAATAATTATCATGCTGTTCTCCAAGAAGGCTGAATCAACTAGCAACAAATGAGAATTTTCTCACAGCTTGGCTAGCATTTTAAAATAATAGCTTTATTGAGCCCAGGAGGTCAAGGCCGCAGTGAGCTGTGATTTCACCACTATACTGGGTGACAGAGCAAAACCCTGTCTCAAAAAAAATTTTAAAGAACAGCTTTATTGATGTAAAAGAGACATATAATAAACAGAGCACATATTTAAATTGTGCTACTTATATTTTGATATAACCCTGTGAAAACATCACCACAATCAAGATAGTAAATGTATTTATCACCTCCTGTTACAGTTTGGGTCTGTGTCCCCATCCAAATCTCATGTTGAATAGTAATCTCTAATGCTGAGGGAGGGGCTTGGTGGGAGGTGATTGAATTGCGGGGGCGCACTTCCCCCTTGCTGTTCTCTAGATACTGAATGAGTTCTCATGAGCTCCCCTTTGCTGGCTCTCTCTCCTGCTGCCATGTGAACATGTGCTTGCTTACTCTTTGGCCTTCTGCCATGACTGTGTTTCCTGAGTCCTCCCTACATGCCTCCAGTACAGCCTACAGAACTGTGAGTCAGTTAAATCTCTTTTCTTCATAAATTACTCAGTCTCAGGTAGCTCTTTGTAGCAGTGTGAGAAGAGACTATATACCTCCTAAGTTACCTCAAGCTTCTTTGTAATTCCTTCTCCTCCCCTCCTTCATTGTCAAGCAAACAATCATCTGTTTTCTGTCACTATAGATTAGTTTACATTTTCTGATTTTTTTTTTTTTTTGAGACAAGGTCTTACTCTGTCGCCCAGGCTAGAGTGCAGTGAGTGGTGTGATAATAGCTCATTGCAGCCTTGAATTCCTAGGCTCAAGTGGTCCTCCCACTTCAGCCTCCTGAGTAGCTGGGACTGCAGGTGTACACCACCACACTTGGCTTACATTTTTCTTTTTTTAAATAGAAATGAGTCTTACTATGTTTCTCAGGCTGATCTCGAACTCCTTGCCCAAGCAATCCTGCCTCATTGGCTTTCCAAATTGTTGGGATTACAGACGTGAGCCATCACTCTTGTCCTAGTTTACATTTTCTAGAGTTTTATATAAATGGAAACATACAGAATGTATTTTTTTGGGGGGGGTTGTGGAGAAGTGACTCTATTTCTTAACCAGCTTTCATGCAATCTTTTTTTATTTTGCCATTCCTGCGATCCGAATCCCAAAGGTACTAGATACCAATTAGTCCTCAATTTCTCCACTGCTCACTTAGGATCAGCTACCATTCACCCAACTGCTTTCCAGCCTTCAAATTTGTATTTCTTTTTTTCTTAAAGATACTTCTATGTGAGACTCAGAACTCTTGAATTGCTGCTGCAAATATGAATTCGGTGATGTGAATGCCAGGGAATGGCCTGACTGATCAAAGAAATGAATCCCTTTCTCCCTCACTGTTGCTGTCTTCTCATTGGCTCTTCCCGTCCTTGTGGAGTTGTGTATTTAAAAATCCCTTTAATGTTTTAATATTTCAATTTATTTATTTATTTATTTTTTTAAAGATGGGGTTTCACCATGTTGGTCAGGTTGGTCTTGAACTCCCGATCTCAGGTGATCCGCCCACCTTGGCCTCCAAAGTGCTTGGATTACAGGTGTGAGCCACCGTGCCCGGCCCAATGTTTTAATATTTCAATAGAGTTTGGCGAAAAGTATGGAAATAGGTACAAGAGTGCATAGCTGTTATTTTTTCTGGGCTCTGAGACTGTTCATATATGCAAGTTATTTAACAGAAAGTTTTGCAGTGGCCTGAGATGTTAGGGAGTTCTGACAGAGCATGTTTGAAGACAGTTACTGGAAAAAAATGCCATTTCTGGTTTGTACTTCAGTAAGTTCAGATGACCCAATATGTTCTTTACCTGTGGCATTCAGTAAAAAAAAGTAGCTTCCCCTCCCTTTCTCCTTTCCTGCTTCAACTGCAGCAGCTGCTTTGGGGAACTTCTCAGGAGGAAGGCGTGCCAGCCCATGGGTAAGGGAGAGGTCTTGCAGAGATAAAAGTGATGCTTCCACTCAATGCAGGATGGTGTGGAGGTCAATAGGGGTATGTCTGGTGTCACTTAGGAAAGGTCCTTCCTGGCAGGGAAGAGAAGAGAGGGGAAAAAGAGAGGGAGCCGAAGATGAGTTGCTGAATACAGGAATTCCAGGGCCTGGGGCCAGGAAGAGAACTTTGGGAGGTGTGAACCTGCAGGGCATCAGCTGATGAGGAGCAGCCTGAAGTCCAGGGAGGACTATTTTTGGTGGCCAGGTAGAAAGTACCTTCCTCACACAGGGAGGCCACAAGGCTGATGAGCTGGGGGATTGGAGGGACATTCCTAGGACAGGCTTGGCAAGCAGGCTCAAGTAGGGACTATAAGGTTCTTGTGGAGTCTTTTTCATTTCTGGTCTTAGAAAATAGAATCCAAGGCCTCCTGAGAGTGGAGGGTGGGCTGGGAGGAGGGCAGATGGGCTTAGGCCCAGGACACCCGTAGAGCCACTGCCCAGCTGTCTCTCAAGGACTCTGCTGAGGTCACTCCAAGGATGACTCTTAGCCTTGCTAGACAGTACTGACAGAGGGAATTGTATTACAGCACCCACTTCCTTCTCTTTCGATGAAAAGTTAAAGGTTATCATTTCCTCTGGCAAAGGAAGTTCCACAAATATTCCATTTCCAGTCTTAGAAACAGCAAAGTATCAAGCAATTGCATACTCCCTGGGCTGGGGAATTACCAAGGAAGTGGGGCCAGAGTTCTGGTGGAGACAAAGTGAATTCAGAGCGATTAGTCAGTAGCAGTAGCAGTAGCTGCAGCAGGAACCAGAATTTTCCCACACGTGTCCCAGGCTCTCATTTGCCAACTCAGTCTCTAAGTATTTGTATTGACAGGAAAAAAAATAGTTGTGAGTGAAAGAATTCATTTTTTCAGACCCGAGCCTCCACCCATTTTGTGTTTAAAGACCTATCTCTCTTAACCTTTCCCTGGGATGGCAGATGCAAATGTTCCTGATGTCATTGCCAAAAAAGAAGAACCAGTGGGTATATTGTATGCTAGAGTTCCAGCCATTTGTCACAATAGACAGAGATGACTGCCATGTGTGTAGACATTCTACAGACTGTGTGCTAAACCTGACCTGCCACTTCCAAGGAGTGGGTGAGGAATGTCCATGATTCTGGGGAGTCCTACCCCAACTGGGGGCAGACATTCCAAAGTTCATTTTCTGTGGATGGGGTGGTTGATGGTCAAAGGACAGCTTGGGAGTAACTCATCTGTACTGGAGTCCCGGAGAGTTATATGCTGACTTCTCATGCTATTCATTTCCCCATGTGAATAGCAGTGGTGCGAGGTCCAAGGTTAGGGACTTTCTACCATAGATGAGGGAACAAAAGTCTTCTACCAGGCTGAGACGTTTCCGTTATAAAGAGGCTTTTTTTTTGGCATGGGGGTGGGGGGTGGGCAAGCAGATTAATGTGTTATTTCCTCACGCTTCATCTTAAAATGTAGACATCATACCCAGGAGCGGAGGCGTGGTGAGTCAGAGCGGGATTAGACGAACCAGTCTGGAAAGCAGAAGAAGGTCAAGTTCAGGGCACTAGGACTACTGCATTCAGTGGGGTGAAAAGGAGATGGCCGAACAGGAGGGGAACATTATATTGCTTGTTCTCCTTGAGCCTCGATTTCCTCATTTAAAAATAGGGTCATTTACTCACAGAACATTTATTTAACTTGTGCTGGGCACTGTGCCAGGAGCTGGACTAAAAATTAAATTCACCCCTGTGAGCTGCTCTGAAGGCTAAAATGTGAACTATGTAAAAATAACCCAGTGCTGTACACATGTAGCCATTCAATGACTGGGCATTGCAGGAGATTTTAATTTTCTTTTTTATTTCTTTCTTGTTAGTGAGAAGTTTTCTCTCAGTATACTAAAAAAGAATTTATGGTGTTGGTTGTTGTTATTGTCGTCATTGTAACTGTCTATTTCACTTGCTTTTTTGTTGCTTTCAGCCCATTCCAGGGCTGTCATCTAGGCCACTTCTCATCACCTAAATAACCAGGGAGACAAAGCACTTTCTTAAGAGTTGGGTCCAGAAGAACAATGCTGGCTTTCTCTAGGGAAAGGGGATAGGGGAAGTAGAGATAAAAAGGGAATTGGCCAAGATGAATGTACAGAGCCTCCTTATGCTTTTATAACACGGCAGGGTTAGATACAAAATGGGACAACAGCATCATCTGTTTTTATAACTGGAAAGGACCTCATTTTACAGCTGGGAAAAAATACAACGGAGAAGTGAACGGAATGGTCAAAGGGTCAATCAGCATTTCTGTGTAAAAGCTGGAATTCCCGGTTCAGGGCGCTCACTACAGTGACATATGGTTAATATTTGGCATTATTTTTGGGGAAAGCTGAAGCACTGACGGGGTACGTCAGTCTTGAGATAGTCTGCAATCTATCAGGGAGGAAAGAAAGGAAGGGAGGCCAAGGCAGCGTTTTTGGGTGTGAGGTTTCGTTCTTGTTTTGTGGCCAAATCACAGTGTGACTGGGATAAGCCACTGCCCTTCTCTAAGTCTCCTCTTTCTTTTTCTTCTTAAGAGGGTGGGGATAGTAGAGTAAAAGTAGTCATTTATCAAACCCCTGGTATTTTGGAGCCATTTTTACAAGCGGTTTGGGAGTTGACCGGTTTGCTTTATCACCCCTAGGATTAAATCCAACCACTATACTGTGGCATTCCCAAACTCTAGTCTAATCTCCTCCACTAGCCATGCCCCACGCCACGCTGGTCATATCTGGCATTGCCCCTTGCACTTGCCCCTCTTTACCTTTGCTTTCTGACCTACCATATGTCTATCGGTTGAAATTCTCACTTTCCAGGGCCTTGCTTAAATTTCATCTCATCCATGAAAACTCTCTTGACCCTCCCCTTGCCCTGTTCCTCCCTAACCTCTCAAGCCAGAGTTTGTTTATTTCCTTTTGTGGCCAAGGGACTGAGTTTGTGACCTCTCTCATGCGACTTAATATTGAGACCAAATGTCCTTAGACCTCACCAGCCAGAGATGAGCATCTGTGGAATGCAGGCTTCTGCCTGGACTTGCTGATGCAGGGCTTCTGCCTTCCTCCAGGATCTCTCCTGCTGTTTCAGGAATTTCTCTCATGGCACAGTCCATGAGCTCAGCGTCAAGTTCATACAGGTTTTTACTTCTTCTCCTCTGCAAGTGGCCTTCTTGAACTCTGAGAGTCCTAAAGCTGCTCCGCAGTTTGTGGGATGAGTGGAAAGGGGCTTTCAAAAGTTGTGTTGTTTCCCACCCCAATAGCATGAAATACAAAGATGCTTACAAATAACTGCCTTGCTGTCTAGTCGCAACTTCTCTCTCTTGAGGCTTTAAAACCAGTCCCCTAGGTTGAGCTGGACTGGAGTTGTACCCCATCTTCATTATCAGTATAATCTCTTTCTGCTCTCTAGAGAAGATATTATATATGTGTGTATGTGTGTGTAAAATATAATATCCGTATATAGAACATATATTGTTATATTTATATATACACATAATATATTCATATATACATAATATATGCATATATAGTTGTATATAGAATATATGTAGTCATCAAAGTTGGAATCAAACTGTATATTTTATAATTTGCTTTAATTTGCATTTAACACTGAAAAATGAATATTTAACCACATCATAAGATATTCTTCAATGTAAATTTTTTTTTTTTGAGACAGGCTCTTGCTTGGTTGCCTAGGGTGGAGTGCAATGATCTGATCTTGGGTCACTGCAGCTGCAACCTCCCTGGCTCAAGTGATCCTCTCACCTCAGTCCTCCGAGTAGCTGGGCCTAGAGGACTAGAGGTGTGTGCCTCCACACCTGGCGATTTTTTTTTTTTTGGCTATTTTTAGAGAGGGGGTTTTGCCATGTTGCCCAGGCTGGTTTTGAACTCCTGGGCCAAGCACTCCTCCCACTTTGGCCTCCCAAAGTGCTAAGATTACAGGCATGAGCCACCACACCTGGCCTCAATGTAATTTTTAATGGCTGTGTAGTATTCCATTACGTGGTTGTATCCAAAATTATTTAACCAGTTCCCAGTTTATTTCAAAATTTTTTGTACTATTTTGAATAATGTTCTAGTAAATACCCACAAAATACATATAGTGGCTGGGTGCAGTGGCTCACGCCTGTAATCCTAGCCCTTTGGGAGGCCAAAATAGGTGGATCACCTGAAGTCAGGAGTTCGAGACCAGCCTGCCCAACATGGTGAAGCCCCATCTCTACGAAAAATACAAAAATTAGTCGGGCATGTTGGCACACACCTGTAATTGCAGCTACCTGGGAGGCTGAGGCAGGAGAATCGCTTGAATCCAGGAGGCAGAGCTTGCAGTGAGCGGAGGGAGAAGCACCTCAAGTCCTTCAGATACCTATTGCCAAATGGAGCCCTTGTGTTACAGGTTTACTACATTCAGCACAACTCAGGGTTTGGGGAGTAGAAGAGGGGGTGGAGGCAGAGGGCCTCTCCCTGTCCCCACAGACCTCCCTTGGTGAGGTCCAAGTCTGGACAGGTGGAGTGTGGCATTTCACCTGCAGGTCCTGCTTCCTGTACTTCCCCTAAATCCATCCAGTGGAGCCTCATTGATCAAGTCTATTTTTTTTTTTTAATTCCCTGAGACAGTGTCTCACTTTGTTGCCCAGGCTGGAGTGCTGTGGCACGATCTCGGCTCACTGCAACCTCCGCCTCCTTGGTTCAAGCAATTCTCCTGCCTCAGCCTCCCGAGTAGCTGGGACTGCAGGCGTGTACCATCACTCCTGGCTATTTTTTTTTTTTTTTGTACTTTTAGTAGAGAAGGGGTTTCATCATGTTGGCCAGGCTGGTCTTGAATTCCTGACCTCATGATCCATCTGCCTCAGCCTCCCAAAGTGCTGGGATTACAGGTGTGCGCTACTGCACCCAGCCTCAAGTCTATTTTTTTAAACTCCAGGAGGCCTGATATTCATGAGGGATTGAGGCTGGTAGAAGGTCCTCAGAGTTTTCAAGTCCTGGGGAATAGGCTTCAGCCTGGTTCAGGGTAACCCAAGTGATTTTGATTCCAAAGGGACAGGAAAAAAAATGATTGATATGGAAGTTGTCAAAGTACAACTTTCAAGACATTAAAAAATGTAACCCTTTTATTAATATGCAGTAGACTTGTGTCAAAAATTTAACTCACTGTAAAAAGAAAAAAACAATGGCAGTTTTTCCTACAATGCTATCACAACATCTCAACACTGAATGCTTCCGTGACCTCTAGTCACCGAAATGCATGGGGATTTCTCCCACAAGCAGTCCTCCAGCAGTCGACACCAGCTGGGTATCCTAATTCACTCCGACACTATCTACCTGGACTTAGCGTTGGATCCCACAGGTTAAAGGCTCAGTCCCACAAGACATCTTTCCACTTCAGATTCCAGTTGCAAGTGGTAGGTTGTCATCTATTTTTAGTAGAGATGGCCTATAAATGATGATGATTGATGGCCTATAAATCTGAGCTCCTGTGATCGCTTCCCTTGAGTTCTGAGAATTTGCTAGAGCAGCTCACAGAACTCAGGGAAACGCTTAGGTTTACTGGTTCATTCTAAACGATGTTACAAAGGATACAGATGAACACCAGATGAAGAGATGTGCAGAGTGAGGCATGTGAGAAGGGGTGTGGGACGTGGAGTTTCCATGCCCCTCTGGGGCACCACCCTCAGGGAACCTTCTTGTGTTCAGCTATCTGGGAGCGCTCCCAAACCCTGTCCTTTTTGCGCTTTTAAGGGTGGTTTTATTATGTACACATGATTGACTAAACCATTGGTTACTGGTGACTGACACAACCTTCAGCCCCTCCACTCCCCAGTGGTTGGAGAGTGGGGCTAAAAGTCCCAAGTCTCCAATCTTGCCTTGGCCTTTCCTGTGACAAGCCCTAAAACTACTACACTGGGGCTGCCAGCCACCAGTCATCCTATTAGCATGCAAAAGACACTCATCATTCCAGAGATTCCAAGGGTTTTTAAACGCTGTATGTCGGGAAACAGGAGATGAAGAACAAATATATGTTTCACTACATCACACTCATTATTGGGGGAATCGACAGGATAGCAAAACTGATCAAAGGAGGATAAGGAGAGACTGAGGTCAAGGCTGCAGTGGGCCAAGATCACACTGCTGCATTCCAGCAGGGGCTACAAAATTCTCTCTCTCTCTACATATATATACATATACCATGTATATATGTGTATACATATATATGTATATATACATAGGGAGAGAGAGAGGGTGAGAGAGAGAGAGAGATAGATGCAGATAAACATATACATATAATCAGTGGAATAAAAAATGCTGGAATGAGAAGCAAAGGTTAGCTGCATGCAGTGGCTTGTGCCTGTAATCCCAGCTATGCAGTAGGCTAAAGTGGGAGGATCACTTGAAGCCAGGAGTTCAAGACCAGCCTGGGCAACATAGTGAGACCCTGTCTCAAATGTATTAAAAAAATTTTTTTTTGAATAAGCAAAATTACATACAAATTAGGGCAATAATATTAATTTTAAAAAAAAAATGAAGCAAAGTTGATACAAGTAGGGCAATAATATAACAGTTGGGTTTACTTTTTCTACATAACAGAAATAATTTTATATTCTAGTGAATAAAAATTACTTGCCACTCATGAATCTCCTGCAAATTAACAGTAAACTCTACAGAACCTTGTCTTCAATCAATGGTAAATGGTATGTCAAACAAAATACTTTCTTTTTTTTTGAAATGAAGTCTTACTCTGTCACCCAGGCTGGAGTGCAGTGGTGTGATCTCAGCTCACTGCATCCTCTGCCTCCTGGGTTCAAGCGATTCTCCTTCCTCAGTCTCCCAAGTAGCTGAGACTACAAGCTCCTGCCACCACACGGGGCTAATTTTTGCATTTATAGTAGAGACGGGGTTTCACCATGTTAGTCAGGATGGTCTTGATGTCCTGGCCTCATGATCCACCTGCCTTGGCCTCCCAAAGTGCTGGAATTATAAGCGTTAGCCACCCACCAGGTCAAAGATATTTTTCTTTAGAGAAGGGGTCAGCAAACTGTGGCCCAGGGGTCAGCTCTGGCTTCTTGCCTGTGTTTGTAATAAAGATGGACTGGAACACAGCCACACTCATTTGTCATGTATTGTCTATGGCTGCCTTCATGTTGTAATGGTGTTTGAGCATCTGTGACAGAGATCTCATGCTTTTCAGGCTGAAAAGATTTACTATCTGACCTTTTACAAAAAAAGTTTTGTGGACTCCTGCATGACAGCATCAGATTCCCCTTGGGCAGGCAGCTTAGACATTGCAAAGGCACACTTACTCTCTTTGCCTTTTCCCCACATTTGGATAATTTTTAACACAGTGTTTTAGCCTTTTGCCTCTTATACCTGATCTCATAAGGTCAGTTCTGCCTTAGCCAGTCTAACTGTTTAGACTTTTGTGATGTTAAATCTATAAAAATGCAGGGATCCAGGCTGGGTGCAGTGCCTCACACTTGTAATCCCAGCACTTTGGGAGGCCGAGGCAGGAGGATCACTTGAGCCCAGGGGTTCGAGACCAGTGGCGAGACCCTGTCTCTACAAAATAAAAAGAAAAAAATTAGCCATGCATGGTAGCAAATGCCTGTGCTCCCAGCTACTGGGGAGGCTGAGGCAAGAGAATTGCTTGAGCCCAGGAGGTTGAGGCTGCAGTGAGCCATGATCATGCCACTGCACTCCAGCCTGGAAGACACAAGACCCTGTTTCAGGGGGGAAGAAAAAGCAGGGATCTGGGACATGGGGTAAGGCTTTTTTTTTTTTTTTTTTTTTAAATCAGAGCAGCCTCTATTCTACAAAATTGAATAAAAGTTCCTTGGGTCAGGGATTTTAACAGGAAGTTTGGAAGAGAAAGGTGGAGACAGCTATGAGGAAAATGGATATGAGATAAAAAGAGAATATTAAGAAATGTTGCTTAGGCTATGTACGGTATTCATGGAGTTTGTGTGTGGAAATAAGCAAGGGATCAGAATTATTTTTAATTGCTTTATTTGGTGCCAGAATGTGTGTGTGTGTGTGAATGTGTGTAAGTGTGAGCGTGTGGTGGGCGGGTGGATGTTTTCCTGACTGGAACTCAGTGCTGAGACGGGCAGCACAGTTGCTTATCATCAGGGATACAGAGAAAGCAACAAGGTTGAAGCATACAAGTATTGTCTACCTGTTGGGGATGGCTGGCAGCACCGCCCCGTGAGGACCACCTGGGCGGCTCTTCTTTCAGGCCTTCTGACTTGAGGAATGGCCAGGCTCCTGTGGGGCAATACAAGAAGAGCTTATGTGCACAGAAAGAACCTTTACAGTTACTTGAGGTTAAATTTATATAATTCAATTTATTGTAATTATAAATTTAAAAACATAAATTTTCTTTTTCTTTTTTTTGAGGCAGGGTCTCACTTTGTAGCCACTTGGGAATGCAGTAGTGTGATCTCAGCCCACTGCAGCCTTGACCTCCTGGGCTCAGGTGATCCTCCTGCCTCAGCCTTCCAAGTAGCTGGAACCACAGGTATGTGCCACCACACCTGATTAATTTTTTTTTTTTTTTTTTTTAAACAGAGTCTTTCTGGGTTGCCCAGGCTGGAGTGCAGTGGTGCTATCTCAGCTCATTGCAACCTCCGGATCCCACGTTCAAGTGATTCTCCTGCCTTAAGCCTCCCGAGTGGCTGGGATAACAGGTGCCCACCACAACACCCGGCTAATTTTTTTGTATTTTTAGTAGAGACAGGTTTCATCATGTTGGCCAGGCTGGTCATGAACTCCTGACCTCAAGTGATCCACCTGCCTCAGCCTCCCAAAGTGTTGGGATTACAGGTGTGAGCCACTGTGCCTGGCCTAATTTTTTATTTTTAGTGAAGACGAGGTCTATGTTGCCCGGACTGGTCTTGAACTCCTGAGCTCAAGCAATCCTCCTGTCCTGACCTCCCAATGTGCTGGGATTACAGGTGTGAGCCACTATGCCTGGCCTGTAAATTTTCTTAATGTTTTAAGTTCAACTTACAAATCTTACTATTCTATTTATAAGGCCTCTTTTTAACATAACAAAGAGAAAAACCACTTCTCTTTGAATTAATGCTCAGTTGTATCATTGCTTTACATCACCAACCTAAATCACAAACAGAGAGAGGCTCTCAAAGAAAATGATGTTTATTTGGGAATAGAGCATTGCGATAGGAATATGCATGCCATAGTAAACTATGCGCATATTCAGAGTAAGTAAAGGAGACAACGTTTTTTACAGGAAGATAAAGGTTTTCAAAAGAAAAAAATGAGCATTACATCACTGTTTTGAAACATTTATGCAGGGCTACTAGGAGCAATAACAAGGATATTGCCATTCTGAGGTTGGACAGGCAGTTGCTGGGCAGATGTCCTTAAAGAAATGTTTTTTGTGTAAGGTTGCAATGGCCTTTATGCAAGGCTGCAGTTTTTGCAGAGTGTTTTTCATGGTCAGGCATACAAGCGTGAGAACCTTTTCTTCATGGCCTTCCCCGGCTTCATTTTCTTAACATTAATTAAGAATATTAACGAATTCTTAACTAAACAGGGTTTTCTTAACATTAGTGTCTCCATTTTGAGTTTGACAACTTTCACACCCTATTAAATCTTTCTAAATACTTAACTCTCTTTTCTAGCATAGTTAATTGAGTTCCCTTAAATATTTTAAACTACGAATTTAATATATCTGATTCTTTCAAACACTACAAATGCCTGCCAAGGCAGACTTAAAAATCTGATGAATAAAATCTTTCTAGCCACCTAAGCAATCCCTAAAACTCCAAAAAAAAAAAAAAAAAGAAAGAAAAAATGTAATAGACTAAAAATTCACAGACTTTTTACAAACTTAACCATATTGTTTTAGACCTTTCAGATTAAAATAAAAGTCTAATATCAATCACACATTTCAAACTGGAATTACAAAGTTAATATTTTCCATTCTTTAATGTGCAGAATTGTTTCAGACACATTAAATAACAAAAACATTACTCCGAGGACTCTAAAACAACACTTAATTGTAAACTTAAGGAGAAAGTGTTGCAGCAGTGGGTTTCCTTTAGGTCATCAGCTCTATGCCTTTTTTTTCCCCCTGGTGTTGTAAAGCTACTGAACTAAGGGGTGCAAATTGCAGATTTACCACTACAGGTGATTCCTAGGTCAAAGATTCTGACACTGAAGTTTCTGAGTCAAAGTTTCAAGTACTTGATTTGGGCTGTTGGCTAGTGAATCTGAAACAGGGTCATTGGTCTATACTCACCACAGGGTGACACACTGAGTCATTCTCAGAGTTCGGATCGGGCTCCTAAGTCAGCAAGAGGCCCTAAGACTTTTTAGTTGTGAATTGGTTTTCTAACCAAGTCCCATGAATACCTTTTAAATGTCATACTTACCCATTTTATCTTATCTGCTTTCAACTTTTTCCACCTGATTTATGTAGGTACAATTTTGCATCTTCTGTCTGGTTTGTAGTTGATATCTTTTATTGCTTTATCCTACTCAACTAATTTCTTTAGTGCCTGTTTTTTTTTAACTGAGTGTTGATGACTACAATTCTAAACTCATTCTATTGATTAATGGGTGCTTTAAAATCTGAGTAGTCTTATGCATTTACTGCCTGTGATGACCCGTCCCACCAGCCTAAGTATGTGGCCACTGCTCACAGCACCATGTGATAATGAGTAAGGGACAGATGTTGCCCAGACTCTTCTAGGAGAAGCCAGTAGGACCTTCTAGGCGTTGTATGCAAACCACAGCAATATGTGGAGTGTGGCAGAGGATGGCCCAAGAGGACGCGGCAGTGGCCAGTGCAGCTCAGCTTAGTCTGAGAGGGAGAGCTGGAGAGGAGAGCCAAGTCTGTACAGGCTTGACAGCCACAAAGACCTCAACAGCTAACATGGCTGAGTGCACTTGATGTGCTATCTCATTCAGAAAACAGGACCAATCAGAAACGAGTTGACTTCTATTCCTACCCCAGGAATTGCTAACCTACTTGCATCTAAATGATGTTCATCACTTCCCTTCATTACCTCCTCTGAGGGCTCTGCGTGCATTTGGCCCCTGCATTATTGATCTTTCTTACCTATGTCGTGATTCATATGAACTTACTAATGTACTGTGTGACAACTACCATCTTAAACATAAAAACCCTCTTTTGATTCCATGGCTCCCTCCAGCTACCCCTGCATTTCTCTGTCCTCCTGCCCCCTCTCCGTATCCACTTTTATTTTACAGCAAAACTACTCAAGGAATCTCAGTGTTCCCTGGCTCCGTGTCTCTGCCTTTCATTCTCTCCTTAGTTCACTCCAGTCAGACGTCTGTCCTCAAGCTCGTCATCACTTTTGTTTTAGGGCCACTGACATCCTCTTTCTTGCCAAATTCAATGGCCATGTCCTTGCTTACTCAACCACTCAGCATTGTTGGGTCCGGTGGACTACATTCTCCTTCACCCACCTTTTCCTGCTCTCTCCTCTCTCCAGATGTTTCTCTCGTCTCACTGGCTACTCCTCCTTTGTCTCCTTTGTTAGCTAGATTTCTTCCTTCCAACCTCACTGTGCTGGTGTGTCCATTGCTCAGTTTTTAGCAATTCTCTCTTTTCCAATGACATTCATTAGGTGGTTTCATGTGACCCATGACATTATATGCCTTCTACATGACAGTTACTCCTGAATATGTATCTCAGGAAATATTTGGATTTACTTTTAATTAAACTCTTTTTTAAAACAGATGAGATCTCTCTTAATAACCCAGGCTGGAGTGTAGCAAGAGAGTGGTGTGACTAGCTTAGCGCAGCCTTGAACCATGGACTGAAGTGATCCATGAGCTGTACGGGGAATGAATGCCTTAGCTTCCTGAGTGGCTGGAACTACAGGCATGTGCCATCATGCCTGGCTGACTTTTTTTTTTTTTTGGTAGAGACAGGGTCTTGTTCTATTGCCCAGGCTGATCTCAAACTCCTGGCCTCAAGTGATCCTCTCGCCTCAGCCTCCCAAAGTGCTGGGATTACAGGTGTGAGACCTGTCTGGGCTAAGATTTGGATTTTATATTCAATTGACGATTTGACATATTCATGTGGATATCTAATAGGTGTCTCAAATATTAATTGACTTAGCCAGAAATACAGAACTTCTGACCCCTGCCCACATAATATTTGCCCCTTCCTCAGATTTCTCCATTTCTGTTAAATATCCCCATTTCCCCAGTTACTTAGCCCTTAAACCTATGAATGCCCCTTAATTTCTTTCTTTCCCTCATCTCCCACATTGATGCCATCAGCTAGTTCTGATGCCTTTATGCCAATAATATATTCCTCACCGCTTTCTCTCCTATTGCCTGAGTATAAGATGTCAGTCTCTTTTGCACAGTCCATTGCCCTGGCCTCCTGATTGATCTGCTTCCATTTTGACATTTCAACCCCTCCTTCCCCCAGGGTCAATTTTCCACACAATAGAAAGAGTGGCATTTTAAAACCATATATTAGATCATCTCCTTTGTGTTAGAGAACCTCCAAGGGTTTTGCATCACACACCAAGTTCACACCTCTCCTACTCGGTCCTGGCCCTTCCCTGCCCCTCTGTCCTCCTCTCAGCCCCTCCACCCATTGCTCATGCTGCTCCAACCACACTGGCCTTCTTGCCATGCCACATTTATACTAAGCCCATGTCCAACCCCGGGGCCTTTGCACTTGGGTTTCCTCTGCTTGGCATGCTGTACTCCAGATCTTTGCATGATTGGCACCTTCTCTACATTCAGGCACCTGCTCAAGCCACCTTTTCAGGGGGGCTTCCCTGGCCACCTCATCTGAAATAGCATCTCCAATTGCACTCATCAAGTTATTCTCTATCCTGTTTTCTTTCTTGGTGATTTTCCATCATTGATGAGGAAATGAACCATAGAATGCTAGAGCTGATGACCAGAACTTGCCCCCACCCGCACATTATTACAGAGGAGGAAATGAGGTCAGAGATAAGATGGATCCAGGTTTTCTACTCCAGCCTGGACTACAGGGACAGCCCTTATCTCAGCTGTGCTCACTCTCGGCACTCATCCAACCCTCTGTCTCCAGCTGCCCCATTTACCAGAAAGTGAAATGTTCTCAGAGACAGTGAGCCCCTAACTTGGACAACAGCTCAGGTTCCTGGTACCCTGCTTTCTTCCTCTCTGCCATCCTTTCCCCTCCAAGCCCTACCGTTCCCTGTCATTCTGGCCCACATGCTGCATTTCATGGTTTTATGACCTGCGTTCTGAGAGGGAATTGAATTTTCATGATTATTTATGTAAGCAAATAATTGTGCTTCTACAAATGAGAAATGCAGCGCTTCTGGACTTCCTAGAGATAAACTCTTATCACTCGGCTTGCTTCCCTATTACTAATTAAGGACCCAGGATGTAGGCGAGATGTGCTAAAAGTTGGGAGGAGGCTCTGACTGTGAGCCCACACCCCTGGGCAGGCATCATGCTAGTCTTCTAGGTCATCCTCACCCCAGCTTCTAGTTGAATCAGATGTTTGTGAATTACTCAGGAAGGCTGTATGGGGAATGAAGAATGAGGCGGGGAAGAGGTCTGTGCAGAAGACATGCTGACTTACCCCTCTACCTCTAATCAGGATGTTGTAGCAGCCATCTATCACCTCTTTGTCTTCCAGACCATGAGTGCTTTCCCTCACTTTTGTATCTTTCATCTTCTTCCAGCCCAGATACTTGCTGACTCCAGTCCAAGCCTGTAGGATAGGCCACAGCCTGTCCCTACAAAGTACCCATTGCAGAATCTAAGACATCAAGTTGAGTTCAGAAGCACTGCCTTCTTCTCCTCTCCAGGTACACAGGCTCTCCTTGAAAGCTGGTAGAAGCTGTGGAGGTGTGGTGTGTAACCTGCTGCAGGTGCAGACAAGTTGACTTCACAGCCCTTCAGAAAGACTGCCTTCTTCCAGTTGTGTTTGTGTACTGGGTTGGGTGTGGGGAGAATTATTGACTTTCCCCACTCAAGTTATCGGACTCTTTCCATTTAGTGGTAGACCATTTTTCTCTTCCAGGCCAAGGACACATAGTGCAGAGAAACAAGGAGTTGTTTGTTACCTAGGGAGAGAACTTGGCTCTAAACCTGTAATAGAAAGGTCAATTCTGGTCTGGAGGGGCAGTTTTAATCTTTGGCTCAGATATAAAAATTAGAACCCAAGGCTTTTGAACATTGTAATGCAGGGGATTAAAAAAATGATGTAAGTCATTCACAAATATATTTGCTTAACATATAAAGAGATCCGTCAAAACATTAGAAAAAACAAGAATAAAATTCTAATAATACAAAATTTATTAAATACATTTACCAAAAAAAAATTTTTTTTTTGGTAAAAATTCAAATGTCATAAATAAAGCTAAAGTTCCTCTTGATGACTCGCTCCTCTGCTCTATCCCACTCCAAGTAACCACTATTATCAGTCTGGTCAATATCCTTCCAGAACTCTCTGCCTCTATATACCATTAGAAGCACATGGTTATGCATTGCAGAAGTGCAGTGTTTTGTTTTACATAAATGTTTTCACTTTGTTCTTGTTCCACAATTTGCCTTTTTCTCTCAATGATTTGCTTGGATATCGTCCCATTTCAGTACCATCTCTTTTTTTTTTTTTTTTTTAAACTTACCACGGTTTATTTAACCTTGCCTCTACCAACAGATGTGTAGTAGGTTGTTTCTAGTAGATTTTGTTAAGTATGTATAAACAACACGTCAGTAGATGTCCATAAATTTCTTTAGGGAAGATGCTAAATAGTGGAACTGCTGAGCCAAAGAATATACTTAAAAAACCCAAAAAACTAGACACTACCAATTTTCTCTCCGAAATGGCTGTACCCACTTACCCATACAGAGATGATTTGGAATCTGGCTTCCTCACAAGGTGATATGCCTTCACAGGTTCATTCTTCCTGGCATGTCTTCTCTTTTGAATCTGAGGGGGTTGGTAGAATTGTATCATTCAATCAAGGATAGGGGGCTGAATGACAGCTCGAGCTCACAGCTCCTTTGCTTTCTTCCCAGACCACCTGCTTTCCTGCTACCATCTATGTTCCATCTTACAGAATGGTTGCCACTTGGGTGTCTGCTCCAAAAGCCATGTCATCCTTTGCACTGCAGTTAAGAAGCAGACAGAGCTAGGAGAGGGGCTCTGCCAGCCTCTGCCCCAGCTTGGAGAACTTCAAGGAAGGATAGTATAGAGAGTTAGCTGCCGAGGACTTGCAGCTCCCTCAGCTCAACAATTGTCTTTCCACAAGAAGTCAGATGTATTTTTTTTGATAAAATCTTTAAAAATTATTATTTTATTTCTGTATAATGCATTTACATGATTCAAAAATCAAACTGTAGGTCAGGCATGGTTTCTCATGCCTGTAATCCTGCAATTTGGAAGGCTGAGGCAGGAAGATCATTAGAGCCTAGGAGTTCAAGACCAGCCTGGGCAACACAGTGAGACCCTGTATCTACAAAAAAAAATTAAGAAAATTAGCTGGGAATGGTGACTGACGTGGTTTGGCTCTGTGACCCAACTCAAACTTCATGTTGAATTTTAATCCTCAGTGTTGAGGAAGGGTCCTGGAGGAAGGTGATTGGATCATGGGGGTGGTTTTTTCCTTGCTGTTCTCATGATAATGAGTAAGTTCTCACAAGATGTGGTTGTTTGAAAGTGTGTAGCACCTACCCTTTCACTCTCTCCTGCTCCACTGTGGTAAGACGTGCTTGTTTCCCCTTTGCCTTCTGCCATGATTGTAAGTCTCCTGAAGCCTCCCAGCCATGCTTCCTGTACAGCCTGCAGAGCTGTGAGTCAGCTAAACGTCTTTTATTCATAAATTACCCAGTCTTAGGTCATTCTTTATAGCAGTGTGAGAACAGACTAATACAGTGCTGTATGCTTGTAGTCCCACTTACTCAGGAGGCTGAGGTGGGAGGATAGCTTGAGCTTAGGTGACAGAGCAAGACCTTGTCTAAAAATAAAGATAAAAATAAAAATAAAACAAAAATAAATCAATAATAAAACAAAAAAACTAAACTGTATACAATGTGTTCATAAAAGTGTCTTGTGCCTTCACCTGTCCCCATATATCTTATTTCTCAGCCTCCGACAACTGCTTTGTTCATTTCTTATGTATCTTCCAGAATTGAATAATCAAATACAGGCACAGTGGAATGTATTGCTCTTCTTCCCCTATCTTTTGTTACATCAGGGTTAGCATATCATCTTGTTCTTTTTCAGCTATCAGCATGTCTTGGAGAGGATTTCATATTTGTGCAAAGAGCATGTATTAGTCAGTCCTTGTATTGCTGTAAGGAAATGTCCAAGACTGGGTAATTTATAAAGAAAAGTGGTTTCATTGGCTCACAGTATCACAGGCTGTTCCACAGGAAGCATGGCAGCATCTGCTTTTGATGAAGCCTCAGGGAACTTTTACTCACGCAGAAGGCAAAGTGTGAGCAGGTGTTTTACATGGCAAGAGCAGCACCGAGACAGAGAGAGAGAAAGAGCGAGAGCAAGAGAGCGAGAGAATGAGAAAGAGAGAGACAGAGAGGGAGAGAGAGAGAGAGACAGACAGACAGAGAGATAGGATGCCACACACTTTTAAACCACCAGATCTTGTGAGAACTCTATCACAAGAACAGCACCAAAGAACTCCAACTCCCATGATCCAATCACCCCACACCAGACCCCGCCTCCAACATCGGGAATTACAGTTCGAGATGAGATGTGGACTGGGACACAGATCCAAACCATACCAGAGTGCTTTCTCATTCTTTTCTATAGCTGTGTAGTATACTATGTCCTGTAGTTCATTTAGCCAGTCTCTTGTTGATACACACTTGAGGTACTTCCATTTTTTCCTATTACAAATGATGTGTAATGAATAATTTTGATCATTTTTCATTTCACATGGGTTATGTCCGTCTGTAGGATCAATCTCCAGGAGTGAAATTGCTGGACCAAAGGGCAAGTGCACTTGTGATTTTCATAGTTAGCAAATTTTGTTCTATACGGGTCATATAAATTTATAGTCCCACATGTAATATTTAACAGCGAAGATTTCCCCACAATTTGACCAACAGGTTCTGTTGTTAAACTTTTGATTTTTGTCAATATGATGGGAAAATATTAGTATCTCAAAGTGCTTTTAATTTGCCTTTCTTGTTACCAGTAATGTTGAACATCATTTTACTCTGTCCAAGATCAAATAGTATTTTCTTTTCTGTGAACAGACTGTTAATATCCCTTGCCTCTTGTTTTGCTGGATTTTGTTCTTTTTTTTCCTAATGTTTTGAAACAGTTCTTTACATGTGAAGCAAGTTATCCCTTTACTTGGAATGTGAGTTACAAATACTTTTCCCTTGGCTTGTTTCATGCTTTGACTTTTCTTCTGGTGACTCCCGCAATCCTGACAGTGTACTTTTTGCATCGTTCATTCTTATACCCTCATGCCCTTGTTCATGCTGGTTCCTCTACCTTAGGGCCTTTTCTTTTCTATCTGGGAACTTTTTTTTAGAGATAGGGTCTCACTCTGTCACCCAGGCTGGAGTGCAATGGTGCGATCATAGCTCACTGCTGTCTTGACCTCCTGAGCTCAAGCGATCCTCCTCTCCAGCTTCCCAACTAGCTAGGACTACAGGCGCGTGCCAGCATGCTTGGTTCATTGTTTTATGTTTTTGTAGAGATGGAGGTCTCAATATGTTTCTCAGGCTGCTCTTGAGCTCCTAGGCTCAAGCGATCTTCCTGCCTCTGCCACCCAAAGTGCTGGGATTGAAGGTGTAAGCCACCACACCTGGCACATGTGGGGAAATTTTCTGCTTCCCTCTTTAGGCTTGATTCGTATGTCACTCTCCTCACTCCTTCCTGGATACTCCTTTTGTATTTTATCTTACTCTACTTGGCACATTGCCTTGTTATTGCTTTTACCTACCTGCCTCTCCTATCTGAGGAGGAACTTCTTACCTTTCTCGTCTATGTACTCCCGGCTTCTAGTACATAGCACTTGCTCAACAGATGTTTGCTGCATTGATAGAGAAATCATTGGCAGCTGTTAACTGCCAGTCCCAACTCGCTGCAGTGCTTCAGCTGATCCTGTTCCAGATGTGCACCGAATATCCTTTTGTTGAACAACAGAAATAAAGGGGATGGGTAGGAGGATAGTCTTTGGTGGCTAAAGATGTTTCTAGGTACTTTGCAGCACTCAGCCATGAGGAGTGCTTCTAGTCTCCCAAGAACTCTCACAGCTCTGTTTATCTTTACTATTCAGTGTCAAATCCAAGATAAGTCAATGATCAGGAAAGACCTTTTTTTGTTTTTTCAGTGAAGTTTATTTCAGAACCATTGAACAGTGATCATACTTGCTAATTTATAATTATTCCCATTTAAATAATCTGAGCTTATACATTTTCAGTCTTAGTGAAAGGACTTGACTTTAAGAGAGCATACCAGTCCAAATTGAATTGATTCCATAGCTATTAAAAATTGGGCTCTTTTACAGACACTGCTACTTTTTTGACCCCTTGAATAAATTAAATAGACCAATCAATAACACAAACAAATAAATAAATAAATAGAGAAGCAGTTGCTCATCAAAAGGTGGGAGTGAAGGACAGAGGGTTTCTTAGAACCAAATGTGGCCATGGTTTCTGTCAGGAGGGCTTTACGTGAGTAGGAGAGGTGGGAGAGGCCTGGCTCAACAAACGGGCTGAGGATTAGCCCTGAAAGGAGAGAGCTGACCGTCCTGGCTAGTGGACAGGCGATCCTCTTAGCACTACCCTAAGATAGGCACTGGGGCATTGGTGTAGACAACAAGAATGTCCAGGCTATAGCCACATTTAAAACCTTTCTATTCCCTTTCTTACAGCCCTAGGGGTTGAGTTTACATTCAGCTCAGCACCCTCTGGATACAGCTCTCTTTAGGACACAAATTGCATGGTGAAGTCAGTTATATCCTGGCCGCCTTTGGTCCCTCCCAGGAAGACGGGCATGTTTTCTGCTTGAGAGGTGCTGATGTACCAGTTGGGGAACTGGGCAGACTCAAATTCCAGCTTGTTATTGATTTCTGTCTTGTTGAAGACAAATCGCTTTTCCATCTTCTTCTTTGGGTAATTTTTGGGGTCTACACTCTGCAGCAAAAGAGAAAGAATTTTTGTGAGGAAAGGGACAAAGATGCTATGGGAAAGATGTTCTTTGGGTTGGCTGGAGAGGAAATTGATGAGTGGGTCACAGGATCAGGAGCCAGACTCCTGAGTTATAATTGGGCCCCCAACTTTCTGTATGTTTACTGAAAGAGCCCTTCTTCTTTTCTAAAACTTAGTGCCAAATGCTGAGGAGCATAATATAGCTGAGAATTTTTTTTTTTTTTTTTTTAAAGGCTAGAGCTTCTTGAGGTACCTAGTTTCCAGGGACTTTTTACTGTAGTTTTCCTTATGGTCCTAGAATGACATCAACTTGGAAATGAAGCTTTTGCTGGGAAAGCTGAAGTTGATAGTAGGGGTGATTTTGGGAGTGGAGTGGATGTGATAATGGGATCCTTTAGGTCATTCATTTTCCAAAGTGTCTGTCAAATGAGAGCAGCCCTAACAATATATAATCTGCAGGGGTCATAGCTATGGTAGGACATAACACCAGCAAAATGATTTAATTTTCTGCAGCAGGATTGAAGGTTGCATGCATTTATAAATTATGTTAAATTTATTTATGTTAATGCAACATTGTCAAATAGGCCTGTTCACAGCTTTTCCTAGGGGTGGGGGCAGGGAGAAGGTGGTTGTCTGGGAATATGTGATAGCTGGAGGTTGAGAAGGGCTTCATTCCGCAGCATCACTTACCTCCAGCTGTAGAGTGGGCTTCTTATCTTTCAACACACAGGACAGGTACAGATTCTTTTCCTTGAGGCCCAAGGCCACAGGTATTTTGTCATTACTTTCTTCTCCTTGCACAAAGGACATGGAGAACACCACTGAAGAAAGAAGGGGGTCTTGTGGTTAGGGACACAGCAGTGCAAGGTCAGCCCAACCCCTGGGCCCCATGAGTAGGATACATGCAATTTGGTAGCCTCTGTGGCTACCAAACACACAGTGAGGTTCCTTGGCCTAAGAGACAGGATAACTTGACTTATTACAGACCGCTGCAGGGTCATTTGGTTGATTTAGGGTTTCCCCCAAAAGGCCTGAGGGTTTCTCTGAGCTTCGTAGAAGTAACAGTGAGAATGAAGGAGGGTCTACATTTTAAATGGTAAAGGAAGGAAGGAAGCCATTGTGCCACTGGCTAGCAATGTGCCCGTTCAGAGGAGCGGAACAATTTGATCAATGTGGAAGACAAGAAAAGAGGTAAATCCGTACTTCTGCCAGAAATCAGGCACCAAAGCTGTTTCAGGAACAGAGCATAGCCCATGGGAAGAAACTGGGAGAGGAGAGGCTGAGCTGGGAAGGTGGCCCCAAAGAGTCACACTCATTTTGATCTTCCTCAGTCACACAGTGTCCTTTGGAGGCCCTGGGGCCACTCTTACTATCCAGTTCTAAAGAAACAGGATTTTCTTGGCCTGGCTAACAGCAAATAGCTTTCCGCTGAGTGAGGCTGCCCTTCAGGATCAGCAGCCTTAGTTTCTCACACTCCTGTGCACAAGCTTTGGCTATTGTGGCATGATGCCAGGCAGATCACCACAGCTAATGATGGGCTCACCGCACTTGAAACATTTGCCAGTTATAGCAGAGAGATATAAGTTCCTGCTGGGCAGGAAAATTTCCCTACAAGGAATCATCTGACAGTGGGTGGGAAGGATGTTGGGGCAAGGGGGCAAGGCTGGGGATGGGGATGGACACATTATCGCTTCACCACTCTTGTTTCAGCCTCAACAACAGGAAGAGAGAACCCACAGGCAGTTAGGCCATGTCCATCAAATGACCTCATATTGTGGAAGCATTGACACTGCACTATGCCCAAGAGACTTGGCTGGACATTGTCTTGGGAGTGCTTGAGCCATCTAATTTCTCAGGGTCACACTCCTGTTAACAAATGTACTGGCCGATGCAATCAAATGTATCATTTCTAGGACCAAACAAAAGTTCGTATATATGTATTTTTATGTTTCTTTTCACTTATGTTGATCATTTGCCTTACATTAACTTTCTACTCTGTTTAAAACATGGAGGATTAACAAGCTGCCAGGAGGCCAGGCAGGGAAACCAGGATGTCTCCCTTTACCTTGTTGCTCCAGATCCTGGCCCTGGAGGTGGAGAGCTTTCAGTTCATATGGGCCAGACATCACCAAGCATTTTTGTTGTGCATCCCGGAGTGTGCAGTTCAGGGATCGTACAGGTGCATCACACACATAAGGCTCGTTATCCCATGTGTCGAAGATGATAGGTTCTGAAATGTGGAGCACATATGTTATTTAGGCATAACATCAGAAGGGCAGGCCTCTTGTGGTGAGGCAGCAGAATTTGGTTTCTTGGAGGACATCTGAGCATGGATGGTCAAAGTCTGGTGACAACACTGGTGGGGATGAAGCTGGGAGTGGGGTGGGTAAGAACACTGGACCTGACACTATTAGACATAGGTTCCAGCTTCAGCTCTATTACTGCTCACTATGGACAAACAACAGAGCTACGTAGGTAAAATGGTGATGGTCATAACACTAGCCCACAGGGAGGTTACGAACCTCATGGTGACAACGTAAGTGAAAGGCCCCTGAGAAAGAGTGAGGGAGTTGCAGATGTTAGTAGCCATCAAGATCTTCTTTAAGAATAGTTTCCACTAAAGAGATGATTGATTTGGTTTCTAGCCTTCTTTGTTTTATCTCCCTGCTGGGCTTTCTACCTTTGAAGGGCTTCGGCTTTGGGGGAATTTAGCTGGCTGGAAGCCTGATGGCTTCTGAGAGGACGCAAGTGGAGATCTACTGCCTGCGCTTGGCCAAGTACCTTCTTCAAAGATGAAGGGAAAGAAGGTGCTGAGGTCATTGTCCTGGAAGGTCTGTGGGCAGTAAACCGGCATCTTCCTCAGCTTCTCCATGGCCACGACAACTGACGCGACCTGCCTGAAGCCCTTGCTGTAGTGCTGGTGGGAGAGTCGCAGCTGGATGCCGCCATCCGTGGGGCAGAGGTCCAGGTCCTGGAAAGAGCACTGTGGAGAGAGTGAGGGAGGGAGCCTGGTGAGGTGGTCCTGCCAGGAGCCATGCTTTGACATCAGAGAGGAGAAAGCTCAGAGAGGAGGAAGGGGCCTGAGAGAATCCTGAGCTTCTAAAGATCATCTCTTTCTGGGCCAGGCGTGGTGGCTCACGCCTGTTATCCCAGAACTTTGGGAGGCCGAGTTGGGTGGATAATTTGAGGTCAGGAGTTCAAAACCAGCCTGGCCAACATGGTGAAACCCTGTCTCTACTAAAAATACAAAAATTAGTCAGGTGTGGTGGCAGGCACCTATAATCTCAGCTACTCGGGAAGCTGAGGAAGGAGAATCGCTTGAACCCAGGAGGCAGAGGTTGCAGTGAGCCAAGATTGTACCACTGCATTCCAGCCTGGGAGACAGAGTGAGACTCCTTCTCATAAAATAAGATGAAAAGATTATTCCCCTTTGAAGCTCAGCAGCAAGTTAGAGGCAGACCCAAGACCAGAATGTGGGCTTTCTGACACCTTACAGGCTATTCTTTTAAAATAAATCCCATTTCTACCTTGTTCATCCTTTTTGTCTGTGAAAAAATACAAATATATTTGTATTTTTGTATTTTTTACACCACATATGTATACCTTCTCTCTATCTTTTTGTATCCCTAATGCAGTCACACTATGATTTGCTTTCTCATGCTGATGATCATAACATTTTCCATTCACTTATGCTCACTCAGCAATATTCAATTTTTCTACACAGTTCTTTTTTTTTCTTTTTCATAACACTGTCTCATGGCATTCTGCAAATCCTGTAAGAGTAGTTACTGTTTGTGAAATATTTTAAAATTACCACTGTCTTCTTATTCAGAGAGGCTCTGTATTAAGGCTTAACTGATGTTGCCTCAAGGCATGATAATGGTTCAAAGGCTTGAAAGACAGTTAAAGAGACCTCTAAATGCACAAAAGAAAGTTGAACACGAGAGACTTTCCTACCTGGAGCAGAACTAAGCTGCTGGAAAAGGCAATGGGTGTGAAGGCCAGGCAGACAAGCCAACAGGCTCCTTCCACGGCTGGAGCCAACCAGTTATGCCAGTCTTAAAACTTTTAAAGAAATGTGTTTTAACAAGACTGAGGACTGGATTAGGAGGCTAGGGGAGGCTGCCACAAACTGGAAAAAAATAAAGTCAGAGAAAAGTGGCTTCCTCCCAACCTGCACAACTGACCTAACTGGGCTGATGGCTGGGCCATGCAGGAGGGCTACTGAGCATCAGATAAAGCAGAAGGGACAGTGGGAGTATAACATGGCTCTCTGTAAGGATGAGTCTGAAAAATGCCCATTTGCTGCCCAAACGCCCTTAACTACCACTGAAAATATTTCAGAACTGATGGTTGCAAGATGCTGGCATCTCAGAGATCATCTAGCTCATGCCCTTTATATTTCAGATGAGGTCCAAAGCAGGTAAAATGATTTGTCAAGGTCAAACAACAAGTGAATAATTTTCTTTCAAGTCTCAATTCATCTTTTTGTTTACATCATTTACGTCTTGTTATAAGCTTCACCCCTGGAAGCAAAAGACTATTCTACTCGAAAGGGGTAGATATTTGTTAGTTCTCAAGATCATCTCTTGGTTTATGAGTTAACTCAAGTGATTGAACCTGATTGAACAAGGCTGAATCTGTCTCCTAAAAGGAGAATCAAATTTGTGTTGAAGACTTGACTGTCTTCCTAGTACAAAACAGGAAACATTATCACTACTACTCCCCTGTCACCACCAAGTGTGGTCACCGTCACCAACGTTAGTGAGTGACTACGGTGATATGGTGACCAGGTGGCCAGGTCAGCAAGTGGTGCAGCCTGTGACTCACTGGAAGAGGTGAAAGTTATTCTAAAACAAAATACCATGGCATCAGAGTGGCTCAGAACTCTTTTCTTTGAGCTTTTCCTGTGTTAGAGCCCTTCCTTGGGTTGGGAGCTAAATCCATAGTCTTACCTTCATCTGTTTAGGACCATCGACTTCAAAGAACAAGTCATCTTCGTTGCCACTGTAATAAAAACAGGGGGATGGCTCAATTATGTCTTCTAAACAGGTTCATTTTCCTTCCCTGTGTACAAGACTTGACTGTTAATAAGAAACTGCAAACAGCATGTCACTCAAAGCTGCCTGAAAACACCTGGCAAGTTCCATGATGATAGGCACAGAACAGTCTAGGAGGCAGATTCTGGGCCTGAGAGCTCGGCACCCTGGGTGCTCCCTGTTGGATCCTGAGGCCTAACCTCTAGCCCAGCAGAGTAAGCTAAAATCTGAGCTCTCTGTCTCTCTTCCGAGCCACACTTTGCAAAGGGATTCCTTGTATTGTCGGCTTGGAATCTTTTCTCCTCATTTGTTTCTGCAGGAAGCCCTTGCAACAACACATCTGGATAGCCTCCAGGTCCCAAGGCTGGAGGGACTTGTAATGGGAAAGTAGTCCTCAAATCAGTTTTACTTGGAACTTGCTTGCCACTGAAAGAGGCAATTTAGGGGAAAAATCTGGTCTCCAAGCACAGATAACACTCCACTCTTGAAAGAGAAGTCCTGCTCATGTTACCGGTCTCAGTGTCCCCACTGACCTGTAGTAAGCCATCATTTCACTGGTGAGTTCAGGTACTTCTGCCATGGCTGTTTCAGACACCTGTGTAAAAAGAAGAAAATGAGTGACTTCCCCATGACAGCTATGTTCATATGTGATTTCCCTCAGCATCCAGTACATGGCAGGCACACAATGAAGTGATCTCTGAGTGAATGAACGCATGTGTGAAAGAGAAGTCCTCTGAGTCTAGAGAAAAGCATTTGCTAAACCAAACCCAAACTAGCAGTGTATTTGCTAGTGTATTTGTGAGGCAAGCTGGAGCAGAGGCTCTGACACTAACCTTTAGGGTGTCAGGTGCGAGATAAGCAGTATTCATTCCCAGAATATTTCCTGAGTCATAAGCAATTACATTACACCTGGCGTTTTTGCAAAAAGCTGAGAGAGGGAGGCAGAGATGGAGAGAGTGAAGAAGAGAGGGCGGGAGAAAGAGAGGGAGGGAGAGAAAGAGAAAGAGAGAGAGAGAGAGAGACAAAGAGGGAGAGAGACAGAGAGACTCCCTTAGCACCTCCCTTCCCTAGTTGTAAGGAAGAATTAAAGTCATACTTGAGCAATGAAGATTGGCTGAAGAGAATCCCAGAGCAGCCTGTTGTGCCTTGTGCCTCAAAGAGGTTTGTGATCTGCTAGTTTATCCGCGACTGTTTTATGGTCTTCAAAAGCAGAAGTGAGAGGCTGAGTAATTTCTCTGTTGAATACCTGATTTCACAATCAAGTCAAAGGACTGGGGGATGGCGGGAAGAGGATTGGTGAAAACTCCTAGCGGAGGGAGCTGATAAGCTGAAATAACTCTCTGGTTCATGGAAAGGAGTAGCAAACTATGACACATTTTGTCAATATATCACCATGCAAATACACGTTGTTTTTCTGATAATCATTGTGCAATTGATGTCAACATTAAAATACTGGATTTTCCTAGGTTAGAAGAATGTTTAAATTTATGATATCTGGGATGAAGTGGATGACACACAGATTTGTACGAACAAATACTCTTCTTCATTCACTTCTTCCTACTTAAGTTTAGGAATCTTCTCACTTAGAGATGGATAAATGGGTACAATAAAAGGTCAATAGCTCTCCGTGTCTGGATTGAGGGTGCAGGTCTCTACCTAGGGAGCTGTTCTCTACCTCAGGAGCTCTCCATTAATGGCAGGAGCCTCTAGGGAGACACTTGACCTTTCTTGGATGCGGCAGGGAACATACAGTATGCAGGGGTGCAGGCTCCTGACAGAGTTGGGGCAACCCTGGAGGTAAGCTCATGTGACCCTTCAAGACCAGGTGCTGTTACCTTAGTCAATCTCATGGATAAACCAGATCAATGCTGGATGATCTCTGCCTAAAAGAATTTTTTGGTGAACTCTGAAAAGTGGAATATTGTTTCTGTAAGAATATCCATCTGAGACTCCATCCCTTGGTAATGCCAGAGTTATCAGTCTCTCTTTAACCGAGACACCAGCAGAGTACCTGCTCCAGGGTACTGCCCAGGGGAGCCCTCCATCTGTAGAATGAATGAGAGTCCAGGTTATGAACAGTGCCTGGAGTCTAGGAACACCCTCCTTTGCCTCTTTGACTGATCTGCACTGTAACACTTCTTATAGCACTGAGTTGAAATCTTGCTCCCTGTTCTGGTTCCTCTAGAAAGCTGTGAAATCTTTTTGAGCCAAGTTTAGCACAATGCCTGGCATGTACATTAGGTGGTAGAGTTTGCTGCTTGAATGGGCGAATGGGAATTTGACAACATTTTTATTCAAATAAACGTATGCCAGGTATTGTGCTCGTTCTGCATTATCCAAGAAAGTGAGCCCCTGTGAGAGTATTAGAGGCACACAGGAAATAGGCTCTATTGTGGGACAAAGAGCACTGCGTGGACTTGCTTGCCAAGCAGTCTTCTGATTTCTAATTTGGCTCCCAGTATCTTGAATTCAGGAAGGCAGACACAGAACTCCATCTTTAGTAAGTTATATTTTCCACAGGAAATCTAAAAGCTGTTCAATGTGTTAGTTTCCTGTGAATTTGAGAAGCAATACTCCATTCCTAACACTGAGCCCTCAAGAAATTTGGTGTCTGGTCCTGTAGATAGCTAAAGGCCCTGACTGGGTGGCCTAGGGGACTCCTCTCTTTTGCCTTCACGGGATCCACTTTGCAAATTAACAACTGGTCCCCCCCAAGCCCCTGTTGTAGGAACTGCCATCTTCCTCAGAATCTTTGTTTCTCTTTCTCTTTTTTCTTTTCTTTCTCTTTCTTTCCTTCATTCTCTCTTTCTCCCTCCCTCCCTCCTTCTCTTACTTTCTCTTTTTCTCTCCCTCCCCCTCTCCCTCCCTTTCTCTTTCTTTCTTTCCTTCTTTCTCTTTCCCTCCCTCCCTTTCTTCCTTTCTCTCTCTCTCTTTCTTTTTTTTTCCAAATGTTTTTTAATTTTAATTTAAATTTTTTTTTGAAAGAAAGAAAAAGAGAGAAAAGAAGAAAGAAAGAAAGAGTGAAAGAAAGAAAGAAAAAAGAATGTAAGAGAGAAAGAAAGAGGAAGAGAAAGAGGGAGAGAGAACGGGATTCTTGTTCTATTGCCCAGGC